>JAXQGS010000984.1:0-12662 GCA_037040325.1 Mucor sp. M7501 | reverse complement strand
GCACGAGTCAAAGAAGTGTAGAAGTCAACACCCTCAAAGAGAGAATCAATTTCGATGGTGGTTTGAGCAGCAGAAGACAAGGTACGCTTAGCACGTTCACAAGCAGTACGGAGACGACGGATAGCACGAGCATTGCCAGAGATGTCCTTCTTGAACTTACGCTTGAATTCTTGCATAAAGTGATCGACGAGACGGTTATCAAAATCTTCACCACCCAAGTGAGTATCACCAGCAGTAGCCTTGACTTCAAAGATACCGTCTTCAATGGTCAAGAGAGAGACATCAAAGGTACCTCCACCCAAATCAAAGATCAATACGTTGGTTTCACCCTTGGCTTGCTTATCCAGACCATAAGCAATGGCAGCAGCAGTAGGTTCGTTGATGATACGGAGGACATTCAAACCAGAAATGGCACCAGCATCCTTGGTAGCTTGACGTTGAGAGTCGTTAAAGTAAGCAGGGACAGTGATGACAGCAGAGTCAACGGTACCGCCCAAATAGGCTTCAGAGGTCTCCTTCATCTTGACGAGGATCATGGAGGAGATTTCTTCGGGAGTGAAGACCTTGGTTTCACCCTTGAATTCAACTTGGATTTGAGGCTTGTCATCCTTGTTGATGACCTTGAAGGGCCAGTGCTTCATATCAGCTTGGATCTCATCATCGTGGAAACGACGACCGATCATACGCTTGGCGTCAAAGACAGTGTTATGAGGGTTCATCTAGATGGATAAAACGCGGTTAATATCGTGATAAAAAGGCAAATGCGACTCAATTCATAATACTTACAGCTACTTGGTTCTTTGCAGCATCACCGATAAGACGTTCGGTGTCGGTGAAGGCGACAAAAGAGGGAGTAGTACGGTTACCTTGATCGTTTGCAATGATTTCAACACGATCGTTTTGCCAGACACCAACACAAGAGTAGGTAGTACCCAAATCAATACCAACAGCGTTCTTAGACATGTTTGTTTATAAAATATAAATGAATATTAATGAAGAAACAAAAGGCAAGCAATGGGAAATTTACGCCTTTTTATATCTAAAACCATGGACTAAAAATGCATGAAATTTCTAGAGAATTCCCTGTGATCAGATTGGCTGTGATTATTCCGAATCACCCAAGAAATTGAGTTTCATGGGTTTATGACATACTTTTGTGTTATAATTTTGCACTGAAGAGAATGCTAGAAAGTTGTAGAGCAAATTGTGGCATCATATCCAATCTAATTACGTGTCAAATCTACTCCTTGGCCATCTGGTCCCTTCTACAACATTCCTCTTGTCTGTGATTGCGTCTCATCTCTCGCTGCGCTTTTGTCGCTTGGAGAAGCCATCCCACCACACTGCGTGTGTGTGTACGCTCGATCGACTCCCATAGCATCATTACCAGCATCATGCTCATCATCACAGAGTGACGTCTCCACAAACCGATATAGCATGATTTGGAGATTTTTTTATTTTTTGTTTCTTCTGCATTGAGACCAGCACCAAGCAACCTAAAACCCTGCTATCAATCACTATATTATTACAACAGTAGATGGACAGTGCAGAAGAGGGAAATGTATACGGTAGGTGATGAAATAACGCTCCCTCCTCCTCATGCAGTGTACAACAACTAAACCGTGTATTAGATGCCAACTTGGATGATTCACTCTCGTCGTCTGGAAGTTCCTTGCAAAGTTGGATCAGTTGGTTTTGTTCTCTCTCTGGTCACGAATACTACGTCGAAGTACCTGAGGACTTTATAGACGACGACTTTAATCTGACTGGATTGTCTAGTGTGGTGCCTTATTACACACAGGCATTAGAGACGATTTTGGACATGGAATGTGGTGAGTTTTTTGACGAGGAAGAGGAAGAAGAAGAAGAGGAGGAGGAGGATAATCAAGACGATCAGCGAGAAGACGAGTACGATCTCACACAAATAGAAAACTACTACAACAACAGCAATACCAGAGACGATGATGATTTTTGGAAGGAAGACGACAAGACACACAAACGGTTGAAAGCGCAAGATCCGCGTATTGTTGAACCTTATGCCTTCATGCTGTATGGATTGATACACCAACGATATCTTTTAACCAGGAATGGTTTAAGATTGATGGCCGAACGTTACTCAAATAGTCAGTTTGGGACATGTCCTCGATATTACTGCAATGATTCTCCTGTATTGCCCATGGGTCAATTCGATGAAACCGGCCGTGAGAGTGTCCACTTATACTGCCCGAGGTGTCTCGATATATATACGCCACCTAACTCCATTCATCGCTGTGTAGATGGTAACTATAGCAGCATATGAATCACGGTTTGGGGTTCAGATAACTGACAGTGTGTGTAGGTGCGCATTTTGGATCTACTTATTGCCAACTCTTGTTTCTCACCTATCCAGAGCTTGTTCCGAGCCCCAATTCGCACATCTATCAACCGCGTATATTTGGTTTCAGAATCAATCCGATATCTGTAGCAGGGCCACGAAACCAATGGCTAAGAATGAGACCCTTGGAATACATTGACGACAATGAAGACGAAGAGGAGGACGAAGATGATGCAGGGGAGGATGATGCTGTGCAAGTAGATGATGAAGTATGTACATGATATATGCACGTTGTGTACTTTTAGAGATATTAAATGGAGATTGTTCTATAGAATCAAGTAGAAACATTGGTTTTTGGAACACAACATTTGCAAATCCACAATTTTTGATATTTTAGATAGATACCTTTCAGAACGTAAAGCATACCACGCCAGGCTTTCAATAGAAATAAAGATAATTTGTACATACACTCATCAATTTGGGTAAAAAAAAAAAAAAGTGCCTTGTCTCTCTTGTCGCATGTTGGCCCATCATAATGATGAATGTCTGTTTCATTGCTATAGATGCGCGCGCGATCTTTGATGAACTTTAAATTACATCAGTTTTATGTCTAGTAGCATTTTTGCTACGAGATGTTTCGGTTGTGTATTTGCCATCAGCTCGTAGCGACATTACTACTGAATATAATGTTTTTTATCGTACATGCTTGAACCGTCGGTAATCCTACCACAGTCAAAACTCGATTTAAGAGACTGGTGGGGGGGGGACGTTTCACGAAGCTGTCATCTGAACCCAAGAAACGTGCCCAATAACGAGAAGATAACCTTAATATATATACTCAAATGTCATATTTCAAAATGCAGCAGCATGCGATTGGAGCCTACATGGTGATACCGGCAGAGATTGAGCAATTAAACGTCTATATAGTGTCTTTTACTATGCAAAAGATGGCTGCTAGGGCAAAAAAGCAGCCTAGCTGGGATTGAATTTCAGAGCTGCCACTGGTCCTCTAGATCGCGGATCTGGACATCCAAAAACCCTTCAGGGGCAATTACACAAGATTCTTCTACTCGAACAACAGGTGTTTCTCTACTCTTTTAGATGTAAAATTGAACGAGGAATACAATGGTGTTAATTTCAAAGCGATCCTTTCAGTCTGTGAAGAGTAACTGTGAAAAAATGCAAAAGACGTTTTTGAAGGAAAAGTCTACAGACATTATAGTAAATTGATCCAAAGACACCTTCACATGCTCCTATGCTTCTCTGCGGTTCGTTTGAGCATAGAAACACCTTAGTAGAAAACTTCATTTTTGAGGTGAAAACCTTCATCATTCAAAATCATCAAATTTTCCCTTGCTAGTACAAGGCAGAAATCGATCATCAAATCAATCCCCAAAAAATCGCTGAAAAGTGATTCATAGCCCAATATCAGGTCGTAGAACACGATGGCACTTGTTTTGAAGCCGATATCGCGCTTCGTTGGCGAGATATAAGCGGTTTAAACACTTGATTTTACAGTGTAAAATACCTTTGAGGGCTGCTCACTGAACAATGCGCCTATTAACATCTAGTTTGATGGTCTGCAGTTTATCATCCAGCGAAACAGTGCATTATTAAGTTATACGCCCAGTAAAAAGCATGGAACTTCTAGAGGATTTTTGCACAAAGTTACCCAGAAAGCGTACTCGATACCGATAAGAGACCCAATAAGGTGAAGGAAAGTACTGATCAGACATCTTGGGCAAAGTACAGATCCAAGTTGAGTAGTACGGGATAAATGCACTTTCAATTAGCAGAGATTCATGCATTATGCGGACAAGGGGGACACGCAATTCTAAAAACTTTGGACGTGAGACCTTTACATGTAATTGACATCTTTGCCAATATGTAACGTCCTCATTTCATATTCTCAATAGACTTCTCAAAACAAGTACCAGTGAATGCACATTGAAAAGCATTCCAAATGATCATCTCATTTTACATGGTCAAATCTCACAAAATAGATCGATCAATTCGCAAATTAATCTGAAATCAACAAACCAGGCTAAAAGGATGTGTGATCCAGAGATGCATGCCATTTTGGCTGATAGCAGAATCAATTATATGTACATAATCGATGCCTTTGAAAGCTTATTTGTAGGGGATTACGAATTGTGTGGTACAATATTTTGTTTAATACACTGTATTGTATATTCCCTATATGCCGCACATCTCTTATATTTGATACAAATTTCAAATGCTGCAATTATATCAACAGAATTTATCTCCATTTCTAAATTACCATTTACAATCATTGCGGCATGTCATGCTATTATATCATATCAGAAATCAAGAAGCTTTCTTGAAGCTAAATTAAAAATTGAAAGGAAACGAATGTGGCATAATGCGTTATTTTTATCTAAAATGATACATCACGTTTCTAATTTGCATGTATTTAAAGACACAAAATTATAATATGATACAGGATATGAAATTACAGGGACTCTTCTGCCGTCTCCTTTTCTGCTATACTACTATTGCTAATACTTTTCTGTCGTTTTTCCTCTAAAAGTAACCGTTGGACCATGGTGTTCATATCATGGCCATGATGGTATCGACAATAACCCATAGCCACACTCCATTGCCATAACAACTGTCGCTTCTTTTTCCGTTGGTGATTGCCATTGATCCTGTTGATGATGGTGGATATCAGCCGTTCTCGTCTCGATCTTCGGCGCTGTTTCTGTTTGTGGATTGCTGCTGCTGCTGCTGTATTGGATAGAGTAGCCGATTGTCGAGAGTAGACTCGCATTGTGTTGTAGTGCTTGACATTGTAGGGCGCTTCTTGTTCCTCATCTAATACCGCCTCCTCTCTTTCGTCTTGTACAGAGGATGCTGTAAACCTTGGTTCGCTCATAAAGTAATCGCTGGAAGAGACGATGCCCACCAAAGTTGCTGAAGAATCAAAGGAGGGAGACCAATTCTGCACATACTTTTCTTCATCGTAAGTAGCAGCAGCGGCAGCAGCAGCTTGTTGAGGTGTTGGCACAGTAAAAGTTGCCTCTGTCAATGCATTGATACACGCTGTACGCTTTCGCCAAAACTTCTCGACCTTTTGTCTCTCCATGCGCATTCGTTTGACCCTGCGTCGTCGAAATCTCCAGGAACAATAGCGATACAGCAAAAAGCTCATGTAGAATGTGCCTAGCGTAACCAAAACCCACGGTGTTATTCTATTGTATACTTTTGAACTGGCTATCAAAGAAGGTGCATCGTCCATGATGCTGCTTGTGTTCTTTTCCTCATCGACCACGGCGATTGTGTCAGACATGTTGCAATGGGAAGCTGAGGAAAAACAGAAGAATGGTGAAAAAGGCCGTTTTTATACTGACATCAGGGTTTCTTCTTCAACAGACGGCGTGATGTGTCATGTAATCTCGCATAATTTTTCATCTTAGTGGTTGGAACGGATATGCTATGGAGATAAACGGGAAGATTGGCCGAGTCTACTGCTGCTAGACAGGAGCATATGATACGGTACAGTGGACGGATGATCCAAGATAAAAAGGAGGTATAATAAGGTATTTATGTCTTTTTTTTACAGAAATGATGAATATACACAACAAAGAGAGAAAAAGGGTCTAAATTATATGTACACTATTTGCTTGTTTAAATTTGATTGATTGATCTATGAATAAAGGTTGGGTTAGTCTTTGTATAGCACCATGTCTCGAGAAAGAAAAAGACTCACCTAGATACACTCTCAAACAAGCGTTCGATATCTGTAGCACATCGAGTGAATGAATGGTTCCAAAAGCTGTAGCGAGGATTCTTGATCAGCTCAATAAAGGTAATCAGCAAGCCCCAAGGATGGGGTCTGTTCACAATGAGACGCTCCAGCAGCACACGCGTGATTTGCTCCTTGACAATTTCCTTGTTGCTCTCTACAAACAAATAGAGGATGACACAGCTGAAATAGTGTGTGTGGCTGTTGGGGTATCGAAGCTGATTGGCAATGGCACTCAGGAACAAGTAGCGGCCCTCTGAATCCAGCTCGTTCAGCAAGCCCTGGAAAATCTCTACGGGAGGCCCTTGGTTGATGGGGATGCCTTCATTGACACCTACCACGCCCACGTGAAACACCAAGGCGTTCATCATGGGTATATTGTATTTGGTCTTGTCGTCTGGCAGCATGAGACGGGAAGGCAGGTCGGCCAGGAACTGGTCGCCATTAGCACCCGACTCCAAGTAGGCATCAATGTCCTTTTTCAAGTCGTGGGGGCCGCTCTTGAGGACAGAGGTGTAGTCAGACAGGATGTTGGGAGACTGGTTGATTTCTGGCAGCAAGTCCACCTTGAGGTTGGGTGTGAATGGGTCAGGAAGTCGCATGCTACGGGGAAATGCACTGAGGATGAGGTTACGCAGCTGGATGCAAGACGACGGGATCACATCGCACAGACTGTAGTGGTAGTCGCAGAGGAATTCAGGGAAATCGTGCACCAGCACCAGCAGCACTCGCAGCGTGCCACGGTACAGCATACGCGTGGTGTCTTTGAGCTGTGTATTGCGCAAAAAGGGGCCCAGGAATTTGAAAAGGCAAATCAGCAGGCGCTGGAAGGTAGGCCATCCCTAATCATAGTGGTGAGTGGCAGATTCTCTCTACTACCCTCCAAAAAAAAAAAAGCACTTACCTTTTGGTTCTCTGCCAGCAGCAATTTGGGCATAAACAAGCGATGCGAAATCAACTGCAGCCAAGCAAACGTAAACCCAGGGAACTGAGACGGCTGCAATGTATGCAGCGTGTTGCTCATGGCTGTCAAAATAGGGATATAAATGGTCTGCAGCTGCTGTTCCGCGGCATGGAGATCGCTAAACAGGCTGGTAAACAGCCTCAAGAAGGGACGCTGGTTGAACTGCTGACGGCGCTGTTCGTGGTGTTGCGCTGCCACCAGCACGATGATGGACAGCACCTTGTTGAATAGAGTAACGCGATGGGCATCTTGCGCCTCTGTAGCAGCAGCAGCGGCGGCGGGTGTGCCGATGGGCGTAGAGGCAGATTGCTGCTGTTGCTGCAGCTTCAAGAGACTGATGACAAGCTTGGAGAAGGCGTCAATGGGCTGGTAGGCAAGGCCGGCTGACTGGCCAGGCAGCTGCTTGTACTTGATGGCGTGTTCAATGCTGGTTTCCAGGCACACTCGGTAAAAGAGAGAGGACACGTCTTCCATTTTGAAGATGCCTTGTTGCGACAGTTGAGCCACAAACGCGTTCAACACCTTGTCTGATGTCGTGGGATGCTGGTAGATTCTGACCCACTCGGTAAACAGGATGCGCAAATGCTCGCGAAGGCCATGGTCTTCTTCCTGCTGAAGTGGTTGTTGTTGTTGTTGTTGCTGTGCCATTAACGGCGTAGGTGCTCCAGACGAATTAGAGGCAGAGGCTCTTCTTCGCATATCATCCATCAGCAGCATCACACTGTCAGGCACATTGCCTCGTAGCCTACTCAGAGCCTCCAACGACGCCATGAATTCCTGTCGGCTGGCCAAGGGCACGTCTTCAAATAGGCAGGAGCGGATCAAGCGTGCTGTGAAATCGATGGCACTGACTCTGCCATTGTCAATCAGGTTGGCCAGCTCTTGGTCTTGCTCAGGCAGGTTGATCAGGTTGGCTTTGATCAGGGCAACGGTAACAGGCACATTGTACTTGCGTTCGTCGTCAGCGTGCGTCAGCCACGAGGTGACAAGAGCACCCACGTTGGGCGCGACATCGCATAGGCGTTCCAGCAAGGCCACGTACATTTCACGGCCCAGTTGAGTCTCGCTCTTGTACAGCAGCTGAACCACCTTTTGCGCAAATGTGCGTGCAGCTTCAGCCTTATCAAAGCTGGACATGGCCAGCAGGGGGATTTGGCGTACCAGCACAATGATGTCGTGGTGCATGGGCAGGGCGCTGAAACTGGGCACGTTGGTCATGCTGACAAGCTTCTCCAGCTCGTTGATGTACTGAGCAAATCGCTCGAGGATTTGGTGCGCACTTGCTTGTTGCTGCTGCTGCTGCTGCTGCTGAGGATTCACCATATCAAAGTTGGGAAGTGCGTTGTTGCTGTTGTTGCTGCCATAACCGTTCAGGGGGAGCATATCAGGGCGAGTACGCAGCAGACGTTGCTGTTGGTCCAAGATGGGCTGCTGCTGCTGCTGCTGCTGCTCCATCATTTGTCCAGCAGATGCAGCAGCAATGGCAGCGGCAGATCGAGGGATGCGGGTAAAGTCTTCGTACACACGCAGCTGGTGTGCTTGCAGTCCGTTGGGTTTAGGACGCAGAGGCTCAGGCAGCGTAGACGGGTATCGCGACATGGCCAGGACGTTCATATCAAAGTAGGGCTGGGCATTGCCTCGGGGTTGCTGCTCTCTGTGTTTCTTGCGGCTGGCATACGCGCTCATCAATGCTTCGTCCACCTCCATCATCACCTTCTCCATGGCTGTCTTTTCAATCACAGAGCACGCCAGATCCAGGTTATCAGCCACGGTCAACATGGCTGCTTGCTCGGCGACAACTTCTGTCAGGCCATTGGCAATGAACAAGGCGCGCATGTGGTTCACCATGCTGGTACGGAGAGGGTCTTTGCAGGTCACCATGGCTAGACTTCCAGCCAAGCTCTGTGCCATCAAGTGGGCTGCCTTTCGCATCTTGTTCTCGTCTGATTCCATGGCAAAGTCCTTGGCCACCAGCTCTCGCGTCGACACAGAAGCAATGGCTACAGATCTCTCTACAACAGGGCCAATGATCTCTCGGGTGGCTTGCGTAACAGCTTGAAGCACCCAACGCTTGGAGTTGGGCTGCGTGCTGTACATGACAATTTGGGGATTGAAGGTCAAGTAGGGGCCCAGGTTGGGGATGTTGATGGGCGCACTGTCGTCGCCGTTGTCAGCAGTAGCAGTCTGAGGGAGCAAGTTGGCGATGGGAGGGCGGCTGGCAGGGCCAAAGGGCGAATTCATGTCCATGCCACCATTAGCATTATCATCCGGTCTGGCCACCACAGCAGTGGTCGTGGGAGGAGCAGCGATCAGTCTTCCCTTGGGCTGTCTTGTCTTGAGGACAACAGTAGGCTTGATGCTGCCCAGTTCCACCGACAGACTCTTGCACAGCACTTCGATTTCAAACTTGAGGTTGAGCTTGAGATCAGCGTTATGGTACAGCTCCACCAGCAGCTTGAGGATGGCCATCACCCAGGGGTTGGGAGGCACAAACACCGAGTTCTTGGTGCCCTGCTCCAGCACCTTGCAGACAAAGGGAATCACAACAATGAGTCGGTTGGTGTCGTACCCTTCCAGCAGCAGCTCCTTGAACGCAATGTACTTTTGAATGATGGGCTTGTTTTGAGCCAGCGTCATGCCGCCAAGCCAGGAGCCCAGATTCTTGAGCAAGGTGCGTTCCGTGGACGAAGACAGCGTGTTGTCCGAGTTGAGCAAAATTTTGATGTTGGCAAACGTCTCGCGCAGGACATGTTGGTAGAGCAGAGAGCTGTTGACAGACTTGAGCAGCAGAATGTACAAGTCGTGGTAGTTGGGCTCGATGCTGGCACGCTTGACCACCAGGTAGTTGCTGAACCACTGGTAGGCAGACTGCTGCAGGTTGTCCTTGAGGTCTGACGATTTGACAGCGAGGTTGTTGAGTGCGACATTGTTGATGATGAACAGGATCTTGTCCTGCGTGGCTTCATTGGGCACCTGGTAGTGGATGTTCTCGTCAAACGACATGGCAGGCACATGGATGGCGGTGAAAACAACAGGCGCAGGCGTGGTAACAGCAGTGGCAGAGGTGTTGGAAGAGCCGGCGAGCGTAAGCGCCTTTGACGTTGAAGCAGACTCGTTCAGCGAATCAGGCGCAACGACGAGGCCCTCATCTTGCTGCTGGTGGTGCTGTTGCAGTTGATGCTGGTGTTGCTGCTGAATGCGTCCCATCTGCATGGATCCCTTTATCAAATGAACCAAGTCTGGGTTTGCTTGCTGCAGTGTAGGAATCTGCAGCAGATGAGCACAGTACTGAGGCCACTCTGGCAAGCGAGACTGGAACTGGGCGAGTGCTTGGAGACCGAAGTTGTACATTTTGGAGCCAGGTGCATTCCCCAACGCATCCAAGACACACCGAAGTGCAATACCAAGAGGCGCATAGGACACCAATTGGCTCTGGATCAACGAGCCAAACAAGATGCTGGTGATGGCCAGTTCCTTGTCAGGGTACTTGGGAAAGAAGTGATACTCGTCAAACAAATTGTGGATCATGCACGCAAAAATGTCCTGCTCGCGGGGGTCATTGGAAGTGCTGAATTGCGTCAGTTTGTCAATCATGTCCTTGATGGAAATCTCGCCGCTGTAGATGCGTTCGTAGTACGAGTTGGCTTCGTCCTCAATGTCCTGCTTGAATGTCACATCGCCCGTAGTTGCAGCTGCAGTGATGGATTCGGGCGACATGTGGTGGTGCTCGTTGCTGCTGCTGCTGATGGGTGGTGGTGGTGGTGGTGATACAACTGATTTCTGCGCAAATTGAACGTACGTGTTGTGAATGTCGCCGAGTAATTCCTTTTCTTGCATGGACAAGCTAATGCAAAGAATGCCTGTCAGCGTTGCCGTGACAACCCTCCCATTGAACTGTAAGCTTACCTGTCTGAAATAGTCTTGATAAAGACATTCACAACATCCATGGAGAGAGGCACAGTCATTGGTGCAGAGTTGGATTCCTGGCGGGCGAGTTCAGCTCTGACCTTGTTACTCAGAAACTTTAAGCACGCTTGCGAAAATACAGCACCATGCTCATTGATTTTGTCTTGTAGCCATTTTTCCAGGTTGAGGTATTCACGACGAGTAGCCAAGGCTGCCAAATCAATGGTGAACAAGAAGGGCTGGATGTCGAGGATGGTAGGAAGAATCTGGATTGGACATGAGTATCGCTGTATGCAATTCACTAGATAGTTTTACCTTTAGCTCATGAACAAATGCAAGAATCCGAGTCAGTGAGGTAGGCTCCTGGCTGTACAGGTCAATGATGTTCTTCTTGAACAGATCTGGCTTCACTTTCCAGAATTTAGTCATCACTAAAACACTGCTGGTGTTGCCTGTCAGGTAAAAGTTGGTCAATCGATTCAACAGGTCTTGGTGAACGGCATTGGCAATAGGCTAGTTGGGCAACGGCAGATGAGATACACACTTCAGGACACACACACACTTCTACCGCAACTTACGTCAATTTGAAGCAATCCCATAAACAACAATTCAGGGACCTTTTTGACCAAAATCTTCTCCAACAGAGCTTTAGCGTCTTCAGCAACAGAGGAATCGGCAAGTCGAATGATGCGTTCAATGAGGTCGAGCGAATTGAGCTGATCGGTCACTAATTGCGATACAATGGAGCGGATATGGACGCTGGATTGAGCAAAATCATCAGTTGTAATGACAGTCTTGTTGGAACAACGAACACAGTTGATCAAGTCGGTGGGCGCAATGGCGATTTGATACAAGGCGGTGAGTTGCCCCTTGACATTATCCCATTCACCAAAGAATACATTGGCAGGGAAACAGTTCTCGTTGCTGCTGCTGGGACACGATTTCCATGCTCGCACTAATAGATCCAGTCCTTTTCCATCGAACAAGAAAAAATGAGGGTAATCGAGGCATTGGTATACTTTGAGCCAATTCAACTCGGGCGCCTACGTAGACATGTGCCAGTGTGATTAATACAATCCCATCTCATCTCATGCCGAAAGCGTCTTACCTTGTCAGAGACGACATGGACAAAGTTCTCTACGTTCCAAGTCGTCATTTCGGTTGAGGCATGGCTGCTATCTGGTGAAATGCCAACACCCGTCATATTGCTGTGAGTTCGAGCCATGCTACCCAACACTTCGGCGACGCCCCTTTCTTCAATGGATGTGACATTATCAAGTAAATCTCGAACAGATTGTGCTGTACTGCAGCATTCGTAACCAGCCTCCAGTATCAGTTTGAGTAGTTTGCTTTCGGTGTCATTGTTATATTCAGTCATAGCTAGCGTTTACTCTTTGAAAAAAAAAAACACGTTAATGGCACATCGAGCGCAAGTCATAGCATGTCTCTCTTTTGTACCTATTTAACTAGGGTTGTTAATCTTTCAAATGGATTGGTTGTCTTGATCTCTTCTCGCTCGTTATCCTTTTTTTTATATATACGATTTAGGATTCTAATATATATATATCTTGATGAAATATAAAAAAAAGGTGAAAAGGCTATTGAAATTAAAAAGGGGAGGGGGTTGCTCGAGGAAACCCTATTGAGCTCTGGGCATACCTAGAGTCACAAGAAAGGGTCACCCAAACCTTGACACGATGAAATCGGCTCTG
>JAXQGS010000983.1:0-12850 GCA_037040325.1 Mucor sp. M7501 | reverse complement strand
TGGATTCCTCGTTCAATTTTGCATGTATAGGTCTAGAGAAATACCTGTTGTTTACATAATAACATTTTGTGTAATTGTGCCTGAAATGGTTTCGGATGTCCAGATTCCTGATCCAGAGGACCAGTGGCAGCAGCAGCTCTAAAATTCAATCCCAGCCCAGCAGGCTGCTGCTGCTGCTGCTGCTGCTGCTGCTGCTGCTGTGTTTTGCCCTAATAGCATAGTAAAAGACACTGTAGTCGTCTAATTGCGCTCAGTCATCTGCCTGGTGACACCCTACAGGTTTTAATTGCATGCTGCTGCATTTTGAAATATGACATTTGAGTGTACATGTCAAGGGGTTCTCCTCGTTATTGGGCACGTTTCTTGGGCTCAGACGACAGCTTCCGCGAAATGTTCTTGTACTATGGATTTCTGAGCCACATCGACACGGATCGATCATACCTGATGAACAATGAAAAAGGCTATACTCTTGAAGTCTAATCATATGAACTAAAAAAAAAAGCCGTGTCTTGACTCATTATGAAAGGTTGAAGTGAAGATTGTTGCCAACACTGTGTACATGTCAGCCAATGCACTTGTGTAGTAGATTAAAAGTAACTTTATATATGTACAAGATATCGCAACTAGTCTTTCTTGGGTCTCAAATCCCACAAATTGACTTTAAGTGTTTGCCATAAGGCAGATAGACTTGGCCTTTGATCTGGTAGCATGGGATACTATATATTTGAAAAAAAAAAAGCCTGTGAGGATTCAATCTTACACATGTTTAGCTGTCAATTAAATACCTGTAATTTTGGAATAGGTTTGATAGGATCTCCGTATAGCAAACAGTTGAAGACATAGGCAGAAAAGTAATGAGCACTCAGTCTCTTCCAAAGCAGCATGTACTGGAAAAAGATGGCGCCTAATGGAATAGGCATATTCTAGAAAAGACAAACGCTGTGAGTAGCTTGGCAGCGTACATGTCCAGATGACACACTTACACGCATCCACAAGTAAGCGCCTTGTTTACCTAAATGCTTGTTCTTTTTGTCTTGAACACCAGTCGTTCTAGTTGTCGAATGAGCGTTGCTGTTGAGTCCAGCACCAGCAGCATTTGGAATTGCAAAAGACACAGAGCGCTGCTTTTTCCGCTTGAATTTCTTTGAGGATGACGATGATGAGGAGGAACTACTACTACTACTACTGCTGTTGTTGTTGTTGATGGCTTTTCTAGTTTTGAACTTGTGCCAGATCTGCTTTAGTCTATGCAGCATGCCATGGTGTTCCAGCAGGAATTCGTCGTTTTGAAATATCTCAAACTGAAGACCACCTGGTAAGCGATGCGGATCCTTGATGCGCAACATGATGGCGAATAAGGGGAAATGGTTAAAGAAGGCTAATATGGTTTCCATGATGGCTTGTAAAAAGATGACACCCACACGTCCCTGGCATCATTTGTTAGTGTCAGCAACACCTAGCGACTGAAAGGAAAAAAAAAAAAAAAAAAAAACTTACCAATGCAAATGTCAAGTAATAGATCAAGATGGTAGGGAACAGAAATGTAAGCAGAGTGAACAAACTTGTTCCCAGCAGCAGCTGATCCAAATCATAATCACACGAGTCGATACGGTCTCGCAGGATGTTTCTCTTTTTACCGCGAAAGAGATTGAACAGCGAGCTTAGTATAACCAGCTGCCAGTTGAATATACGAGCCGCTACCATGTAGAAGCAGTACACATGGAGTGTCATGAAGGCGAGGAAATCAGACGACAGAGAGATGATCATGGTGACGCCAAATACGCCAGACAGCCCAATCAAATGAATGATCTGAGGCGTGAATGGCTCAATGGTTTGAGTGCACAGAGTCCAGAGTCGAATGAGCCACAGAAACAGCTCGCTGAGAAAGCTGCCCAGCTCGTGATTCAGCTTTAAACCAGCAGGCGATTCCAAGAACCACAGCATCATGGATTGGAGTGATTCCACCGTGTATTCCTAAAGACGGGTGTGTCAGAATGATGTCTGATGGTTAAAAAATGAAACGAGTCAACTGCCCGCCCCCCTACATGCAGAATTCGATGCAGCTTGTTTGCCATGGCTAGATTATTTGCAACCAGAAATGAACCGATAGCAAGCCCAATGATGATATCGTTCGCTACCAGCCACATGCTGTTATAAAAACTAATGTAATAGGCCCTTGTTTTTGCAGTGTTTGCCCAATTCTGCTTTCTAAGCATCATGTACTGTCGTGGCCAAAAGAACAGCTGTTGTAATCGCAAATCTACTTGTTGTCCAGCTGCAAATAAATCTTTGAAAGCAACCCCATTCAGTATGAATTTCGGTAATCGTACGCTGAGTAAATGCAATGTCACTTCTGCCAGCACAAGTACTAGGAACAAGAGACACAAGGACACATTCATGACGACTTGTTTCATATGATAGCCGATGAATCCCTTGGGGCTGGTAAAGATAATGCGCACCAGATCATTGGCAGCTGTGCGCATGAATCGTATCACTCGATCCAGGGTGGGGTATCTTGCCGCGTTCTTTTGTTTGTGGTGTAGGGAGAGTAGCTGGATGCCGTGCTCTAGGAAATAGGACGAATTGATCTAAAACAGGCACTTCATGTCAGATGTGCTGCAGGCACACAACACAGGAGAGCTTACCTGAACAAGCACACTGTCGAGGTCGTCGGAAACAGGCGTCAATTCCCCATTCAACAAGTGCCCAAAATCCAGAATCTTTGCCATGTTTCTCGCTGTTGTTTCCTCCATGGAGAGCTTCTTGATGCTGGACTTTGATGGTATATTCATTTCTGTCGAAGAAATGTCTAGTTCTAGTGGGTTCAAGGCCAAAAACTGGAGTCGTTTGGGGTTGGGTTGTTCGTAAAAGATGACTTGGTTCGTTTCGCAATTCAGTGCCTTGTTTTTGGAAGCGAGCGAGAGCAGTACTGGTATATAAGCGTCGTTTAGTTCTACTCTTATCCAGACTGTGGGGGTGGGGTAGATGTGGTTAGTGTGTTGGTTCGAGTGATATGGGAGAGAGAGAGAGGCAACTACCTTGATCTGCAATCGAATCATCACGGTCGTCGCCTTGTTGGTGGACGAGGACGCCAACGATTTGAGGAGGAACATGGCACACTTTGTTGATGTGGGTGAATTCAGAATGCTCTCCAGAGACGCAAAACTCTTTGAGCAGTTCCTGGAGTTCTGGCAGCTGTGTTGGCATTGTCAATGAGACGTCGCTGCATTGAGAATATCGCCGTGTACTCTACCTCAACACCAGACACAACCGAGGCAATGCATATCGTCCCTGTTGTATTGTACCAACCGATGAGAAATCCGTGCTTTGTTTTGGGTGAGCACAGATGTGAAGGCCAGAATAACTTGACGCCTTCACCGGATGGCAACATTGATTTATTTCTAGTATATATTAAACCCTCATTTTGCTCTCTCTCCCTCACACACATTCATCTTACGGCATCTCTCCAATAGTCACATTTGCACACACACACACACATACACACATAAGGTCTTTTTTTGCTTTTGATCCCTTTTCATGCGTTGATCTTGTGTCCAATTGGATATAGACATCTCCAGGCTGGGATGGCATGTCAGCAAAGACGCTTTGTTAAGGATGACACTATGCATTGGGGACCTTGCCCTGAAGAGGTGTCTCTTGCTTGATTTGCAATCCACCTTGACTCTGGTAGTCACTTTTTTTCAGGGACAGTCTTGGTTCGACAATGAAAAAGGGCATTTCATGGTCTTTCTACAGACAACAAAAACTTTTTTCTTTCTTCTTTCCTCTGCTACACATCAATGCTGCGACGTTCATTATGTTGTCAGCATAACAAGCTTGTATTCTCGAGAGCCAATTGGTACAACATTGCTTTGAAGGCCGTTTTACCAGAGAGGACATGTGTTCAAAGAGCAATCCAATTTCAATGCAGCAGAGCTACAGCGACCATGGCTGCTACAGCGCTCGACGACGTAAAACAAGACATGGCAAGTGACATACAGCAGCTGCCGCCGCTAGAGCCACTCACGAAAGCAAAGAAACGAGCAGACATTACCACTGTCAAGAGCACATCATCAGCGTCACACTTTAAACGCTGCTCTGGCTACAAGACACGGAAGGGAGGGGGGCAATGCACTCGCCTCGTAAAGATAAGTCTAGAGCAGGCCGAGGACAAGGTCTACTGCTACAACCACAAGTTGAAACCGCAGGATGAAAAGCATTCACCAGTTAACACCAAAAAGGCAGCATTGCGTCAACATCCCGCCGATCATGCAAAAGACAAGGGAAAGCAGCCTGTCGATCGCCTGGGACAGGAAGAGTTGCAACAGTTGGTAGACAATATACACAACCACGACCAAAGCGTGAAAGCACAGGAAGAAAAGCATCCGCCTGCCATTGTCAAAAAAGCCAAACCACGTAGACGCCGCGTCGATCATGCAAAAGAAGAAAAGGAGACGGCAGAGCAGCCTGTCAGTCGCCCCGCACAGATGGATCTACAGCCATCAACAGACACAGTCGCCAGCCTAACAATACAAAAAAAAGAGCCTGTGTCTGATCTTGTCGAAAAGGTGTCACTGCCTAGCTACTCTTTCCATCATGCGAATGAGAATGAAATGATGGCGCCGTCTAGCACTATATACGACTGTTGGCAGTGTAAATGGAACCATGGCGAAATGCTGTATACCGACTAATTATGTTTTGTGTGCAATTGTAGTATGGATTGGAAATCATATTGAACCAAAGAGCAAAGCATTGATCAGACAAGTGATGAAGAATCCGATTTCAGATCGAGACAAAGCAGGCTACATCTACGGCTTCTTATTAGAGGATGGGCCACGCGTATCACAAGTGGAGCATGCTTATTTCAAAGTCGGACGCGCAGAGAATCCGCATAGACGCATGTATCAGGTAACCCGTAGCTGTAATTTTATACCCAAGATTGTGGAAGTGATTCCCAACTTTCCCGAGAAACCCTCTGTTCAAGACAAGCCATGGATCGCGCCAGCCAATGAAGTGGATGTGGATACAAGCGACATTGACAATGACGACAATGCCATTGAAGCAAAATGCCCCATGTCACATCGAGTAGAGCGATTGATCCATTTGGAGCTGGCGAGCCAGTACCAGCGAGCAGGTTTCAAGTGCGATGAATGTGGATCTATACACAGAGAGTGGTTCAAAGTCGATCGAAGAAGGCACCCGAACGGAACACTCATGACAGATCAAGAACTATGGCACTCGGACATTAGACCCATTGTCCTAAAGTGGATCCAGTTTGGTGTAGTTGCAACAGCATTAAAGTCATGATTATAGCATTTTTTTATTATGTTACAAATTGTTAAATAAAACAAGATTGAAAAGAGATGGTATCTATGGTTGTCTTAGTCTAGGCTGTTTCTGTTGAGACGCCAGCAGGCATATCGCTGGATTCAGGGCTGCTGTCAGCGACATTGGCTGATTCCAGAGGCACCACATGAACAGCGCCAGCACCAGCAGATAAGCGATCTTTGACTTCTTGCCACATGAGTGCTCTTTCTTTATTTACACCACCCAAGACGGACGAATTCTCTTGAGCGCGACGAAGCAAGTAGGGGATCACTTCGTCAATCACACCGTAGGGCAGGTACTTGTAGATGGAGTAGCCATTCTTGCCTAGTGTGTAGGAGATTTGGTCTTGCATGCCAAATAGTTGGCCAAAATGGACTACGCCGCTTCGAGGCAAGACGTGCTGACGCTCCATTTCTTCCACAGTCAAGATGGTGGATTCGCGGTTATGGCTGGCCACCATAAAGACGATCGGTGCGGTGGTAGCCGTCAATGCGTGGCCTGTGGTCTCTTGATGCTGGCGAAGTTTGCCTAGCAAGAAGATGACGCCGTTGTTGTAGGATGCATGTGTGTCTTCAATAGAGTTGTGGATGGGAGATTCATAGTTCAATTGCTCGGCTCGCTAATGAATTTTTTAAGCTTTTCCGTTAATATCACATGAAAATGAGGCAGACGATGGGTCATTTTCCATACCTTGCGTTCCGATACCATGTAAGCACCACGCACTAGTTTAGCAGCAAAAGCAAAGTTGCCTTTATTGGCTCTCTCCACATCCCGCTCCAACTTTCTTTGGGCTGCCTTTGTGTACATTTGATCTAGTATATAGACATTTTAGTCATAGCTTCATGGGAAATGCGAACCATCAACTTACAGGTATTGTAGACGGTGGGAGCATGGTCTTGTTGGTCATCTTGACGATTGTACTTTTCTTGAAGGTTCATAGCCACGTGGTCAATAGCCTCTTGGAAATAAGATTGCTCGGCGTCCACCATAACACCAACTCTGACACTTTGTGCGAGCTGACACACCTGGTCCAAGCGATCCACCATTCTGTCATAAGCGCCCAGGTCCTCCTTGGTCAAGAAAACTTGACTCTCCGTCATGGCGTCGCTGGTACCCCACCAAATATCACGATCGGAACCCATCAAATTGAACAGCTTGGCATACTCTGTATAGTCTAATGCCTTTTGGTGATCGGCCAGGTGCGACAAGATGTGGTTTCTTTGGTCCTTTTGTTGCTGAGTGACTGGAGGAGGACATACATGGTGAATAACATGCTTCAAACAAGTGCTATCGATATGGCCATCCACTTGATACTCGTCAAATGCCTTGTCCAGGTAGAACATGACCTGGTTTAAACGAAGCAGGAGCTCGGGAGGTGCGAATGCTGTTACCTTGATGGCTGTGAAAGCGCCGCCAGTTGCATATTCTTCGTGCTGTCCTTGAGCAGCCGTCTTGAGGCAGTTCTTGATCATGTTGAGAACGATATCAGCCTTGTGCTCTTGCTCGCTGTATTTGCCAGAGAAGGAAGCATTGGACTTGGCATTGGCATCGACGTGAAGGTCAGCTTCCACGCTAAGATCCAAGATGCAGTTGATGCCCGATTGAGACAGACGAGTCATTGTGGCGACACACTCTTCGGCAGTTTCACCGCCGCAGAATTGACTAAAGAAAGTGTTCTTGACAAACCAATACACTGGAGCCTGCAAATGCAATGTCTCTGCAAGCTTAATGATGTGAGGAGCAGCATCTACAATCCATGGGTAGGTGCATAATTTGTACACAAACAGAGCCAACAGTAATTCAGATGTGGATTTGGCTTGCATGGCTACTCTGTTATTGTCATCAAGCAATTGAGCAATGGTGCTAGTAGAGTTGGAGGTGCTGAAAGCAGACATGGGCGCAGAAGCCATTTCCATCACAGCGGATTTCTTCTTCTTCTTGTCTGATGCATCAGAGGAAGATGTGGATGACGAGTCGAGACAGTAGTAGGCGGTTGCCATGGAAACAGCAGCGACAGTGGTGAGCGTCTTGATGGGCAATCCCAATTGACGAGCAGGAGCAAGAGGATAGCCCGACTTTTGATGATAGCCATGTCTCCCAAGGAATGTTAACCTGGCATGTTGATTGAATGTGTTGGCTAATCGAATGCTACTTTGACTTTTTGGAGAGAATAAATGAGATGAATGACGGGAAATAAAATGGCGTTGCATAAAGCTTTTCTTTCTTGTTGTTGTAGTAGTATAGTATGAGGGTTTCAAGAGGAAAAAGCAAAAGAGAGACGGACGCGAGGAATCTCTGCTTTATATAAACTCGTAGAAATGTTGGCCAATCTCTATCAAAACCAAAACATCACGATCTAGGGTTCTGTATGCAACCATATAAGGTAACTTTTTTTCGCACGAAGTGAACCAATCATGAATTCATACAGTGCATGTATTTTATATGTGATTGACATGAATCAAAATACCTTAATTTTCTGCTCATTTTGCATTGAAATGTGGAGTAATCTCCGCAAACGTAATATATTAAGACTAGATCTGGCACTATGATGAATTCAATCATAATGATTTTTATTCAGGCAGAATGTTCGGCATATGTGTGTGTGTGTGTCTTTGTATTCCAACCAGGATCCTTATTTACTTTAAAATTTCAACAAACATGATACAGGTTAAAGTATATGTTTCATCTAGACCTTTCCTTTCTTTGCTGATCTGTGATGCGAGAGCTACATCCACTACAGGGCAGCCTCCTTTAGCCTTATAATACATAGTACTACAACTGACAGATAGGTAATGAGGGCCTTCTTGATAGATAATTGTTGTTCTCCTTTTCAAATTCTTGCTGCCTCAACAGTCGCATTGTCTCAAACAGCGCAGTGTCCATCTGCTCCCTTAGTCTGATTTCCTTGATTTCGTTTCTTCTCGCTGCTGCAATGTCCAATTTCTGTTTAACCAAATCTTGCTTCCTCTCCGTAGGCTGGCATGTATTCATGATGCACATGGGCTGCTGGTCTGTATTGGTATCTCTGTTGTCGTCGTGCTGAAGCAGGTCTAGTTCCGCCAGAAGGGACAGCTTCCAGTCGTCTTGTTTGATGTGAATAGGTTGGATAATCATGCCGGCATCATTAGTCTCATTTTGTTTGTTGGATGTGTCCTTTTTTTCTGCAAGTTTGTATCAGTGGAGTATACTTTTGTGCATTGGAGAAGAATGGACGACGAAATTACCTTTGTTTGTTGGTTTGGGCTGCTTTATGAGAAAGATGGATGATAATTTTCTACAGCATTTCGCAAATAATCTATTCTTGATTTTTCAGTTTTCGTTCCTTTGTTTATTTATATTTATCGACAATTACCCTTTTCTGGACAAGGTTTTATCGTCGATCATTGCTGCGTTTTCCGCGTAGTATTTCTTGAATGAGAACATGCTAAGTTGTATAGAGCAAAGGAGAGAGCGTCGAGAAAAAGAGAGTGATGAGAGAAAGAAATAAAAAGGAAAAAAGAACGGAAATGACGGAATCAGCCCCGAATTGGCCTCTTCTTGCTCTTTTTTGTTGAAATGTTCTCTTTTCAGTTTTACATTTTCAATCCATGTTGTATTCCTGTTCGTCGTGAGCATTCCTCGCAGTTACACATGTTTATTAAATTTCGGATTGCCTGAACCTTGTCTTCCGTAACTGATTTCAGCTTCCGGCTTTTTGCAGTT
Source organism: Mucor sp. M7501 (assembly GCA_037040325.1). Lineage (NCBI taxonomy): Eukaryota > Fungi > Mucoromycota > Mucoromycetes > Mucorales > Mucoraceae > Mucor > Mucor sp. M7501. Next base: position 3,820 of record JAXQGS010000983.1, on the reverse strand, counting down.
GTAAAATGCTTGATAAAGAATTGATGTAAACAATTGTATTCAAACAGAGGCTTGCGAAATGTGGTACCAATTGTATGTGATACGCTACCAAACTATAGAGATGGTTTATCGTCTTTTGTCGCCTTCAATGCAGCAAATACACGCGTAGATTGCAACATTTTGCGCGGATGAATGCCCGCAACAAGAGTTTATCTAGAGTAAACAAGTGTGAATGAAAAGGAACATACAACCGGTTTATAGGGATTTTTTTTTCAGAATGATCAATCTTGTACAAGGACCTAAAATTAGCCCTGGTGTTTTCAGGCTGTATATACTGTAATAAATAAACAAAATCAAGGAACCAAATAGCCATACAAATGTGTGTCTATACGCTTCCGATGCCTTGTGCTACAGTCATTAAAGAGGATGTTTACTTGCTCACAATTGAATCAGTTGTAAACAGAGGAGTCCAGATGGCGATTTCAGGGGCAACAAAATATATCATTTGATGAGGTGTGTATTCGTGCATTTGGTAAACATATAGAAATCACCAATGAGGATCGAACAAACAGCCATCTCTCAAGTCGGGTAATTCCCACATACGTAGATTTTTTATTCAATCTGCCTACTAATAATAGAGTGCCTTTCCTTTAGGATCACAGCAGTAGTAGTATTCGAATCATCATATGACCTGCTATCATCCGAAAGAGTGACACCTATCACAGATGAAAGTGCCTTGGGTAATTGATGTTGTTGCATAAGATCATCTTTAGTTTCCGTTAATCTCTCAATGACCTTCTGCTCCCACGCACTTGCTTCTGATCTAGCCATTTTTCCATGAAAGACAAATGATAAGAGCATAACAGTACCTGCTACAATAGCCTGAAAAATAAGTGCAGTTGTCATGGTGTTGTCAAGCTTATCGCGTGTTGAGTCCATAATGATGACAAAGATGAATCCAAATAACTGTGCGCCTTGCCATAGTAACGAATTAGTGGTCGCCTCTGCTACAGGAAATGATGCTATAATGATTGTGTGTTACTATCCAACATTTGTCATATCTACGTATACAACATCATCTCACTTTCTGAACCGAGCTCAATTACTACTGGCACCAAAAACGATAAAAAGAATTGGTTCAACGTTGTAACAAACAACACTGCTGCGTAAGAATCTTTGCGTACTATGAAAGAGAATTGTGTGAATAGACCATATCAACTCTGTACATTCATTGTGATCTCTTTACCCATAAAAATAAAAGCAACGTCTGTTATAAACACCATGGGTGCTATCAGTTTGAGAAATAACTTGTGTTGCTTGGTCAAGTCTAATACGGGCCCAGAAATGGCTATATGTTGAAGGGAGAGAGAGAGAGGAAAAAATTAACACAAGTGTCATGATGATGGATAAAAAAATGAAACATTACAGCATCCCAAAGTACCGGCAAAGAATGCTAATGCGTTCAGTTGACCTGCTTGTGCGTTTGTATAGCCATGCGGTGCTAATATTTGTGCAAAAAGTGTACAGAATGCAATGCTCGATCCGACATTCAGGCTGTGAATGAGAAATAGTATCCAAAAATTGAGGTTTTTAGAGAGTATGCGCAAGCCGTCAAAGAAAGAAGGTCGGTCAGTCTCTTGAACCCTAGTAGGTGGTGTTGGAGGTTGATTTGGCATGAATAATAATGGCAGGAATATAGCTGCTGCAAAGCCAGCGACAAGATTGACCTATCAATATGACCTCTTAGTGATGAATTGCATTGCAGTTGTAATGTGCTACTCTTACCACCATGGGTATATAGGTTGCGTCCAATGTAATGGCAGGAATCACAAACATGACAAGAATGGCACCATAATTCGAAGCTATTCGAGGAAATCGTGAGATGCGGCACTATTATATCGCATCTAGATACTCATTTTCTTACCTACAAACATGCCAGCTGTTGCGCGCAAATTATCTGTGAACCAAGTCGATATAAACTATTGAACGAAATTGAGTTGGCATTTGGAGCTATAAATCATGGATCATGTATTCACCATTGTCATGATATTCAGAGCCAATGGAGCTGCTGTTCCTCCAACGACTTGTCCTACCATGGTTAATATGAACGAGGGCGGGTTTGTTTTCGCAGCAATGCATCGAATTGCACAACCTAAAGCACACAAAAATCCCGAGGCCATAATCTAGTCAATAGTTGTATATAAATATAAGCTTTTAGAACATCAAGGTTTTCATATCACATCTCAAATATACAAATTACAGATCTTTTGACACCAAGTTTCTCGAAGATGATGCCGGTAAAAAAGCTCATAAACACATAGACGATGCATTGAACATTTGCAAGCCAGTTGACAGCTGATAGTGATACAGCAAAATATTCACTAGTGATCCCAGGGACTACGCTGAAAGTGAATTGAAATACACTGACAGCTGTACGCACCAGTATCAGCAGTAAAAGCGCAATCCAAGCTTGAGGATATGTCTTTAATTCCAATTGAAGACCGGGAATGATGGCTGCTGCTGCTGTTGTAGGTGGTGCTGGGAGAGACGATTGTGGGTTGATATCTTCTTGCTGTGTTTTTGTAAGGTTATTCTTGCGTAGAAATCGTAAGAATTTATCGTTTGTGGACGAGTATTTTGAGGCGGTAGCACCGTCATGAGCGTCAGTACTAGACATGGAGTTGGTGATTATAAGGAAAGATTGAATCGAATTGACGTTTTTGAAATAGTAAATGTATTTATATCATATTGAAGCTAATCAACGAGCAGGTGCGATCGAAATTTGTTACTCAAGTATGCTTGATGTTTATTTACTTGACGTAAACCAATGCTGAGGATTATAATAACGGAACCGATCATTTATGGATGTTTCATATAATGATCTGCAACGACATTAACCTTTAGGAAATTTAATTGTACCTCTTAAAATTAGTAACTGTCAAGTAGGAAATTTCAGAGCATCGATACACAAAGGACTAGGGATGGTACTCTGCATAAGCAGTTTTTAGTAATGATTGTATTCAAATATGTGGTGCTAGCCTATTTTATGGCATGACATACCAGTATTACGCATATTTCTGGTTTACTCGCCTACTGATTGATTCAAAAGAATGTAAACTACTATTTGCAACATATTATATCAAAACAGTTTGCCTATACAAATGTTCAGTACGATGGATCTTATAAATTCCGTTATTGAAACTTATACCCCTTCTTTATGAGTGATGTGCATCGCTTTCTACCTCGTTATAAAAGACGGTATAATGGATCAATGATGTTTCTTGCTGTTTTTTTGCAAATTGATTTTACGTGTGTACCTCTAATGAAACGTTTAGACAAAAAGTCAGTGCGTACCTGAGACTTGTGTTGATGCTGTAGTGATAACGCTAATAAGATCAGGTAAGAAAATATTTATCGAGTCAATTTGCTTACGTTGGTTATTACTTATACCAAACAGCTTAATAATAGCAACGTAGTACCACTCGTACGTTCTTTTAACAAAAAATCACAAGCAACTTAAGCTTTACAAAGTTGGAAATTGTAGCCTTCTGAACTCAAACACAGAATCTTTTGTTATACATGCAATATACAAGTAGAATTGTACAGCTGGTTGCTATTAGCTTTTATTATTTTGTAAACTTATCAAAGCCAATTTTATTGTAATAGTTACATTGATCTATCTCACTTGCTATCCAGTCTTTCAGCCAATCCCATCGCTAGAATGGGCTCGGCACACACAAAAATCCTGGAAAAAAAATGCGAGAGTTTCCCTCTGTTTTTTCGTTAGGCGGGGGTTCAAATACTAGTAAATAGCCTAATATAGAACTATCGTACCAGTAGA
>JAXQGS010000982.1:0-12743 GCA_037040325.1 Mucor sp. M7501 | reverse complement strand
AAAATTTGATGATTTTGAATGATGGACGTTTTCACCTCGAAAATGAAGTTTTCTACTAAGGTGTTCCTATGCTCAAACCACCCGCAGAGAAGCGTAGAAGCATATAAAAGTGTCTTCAGATCAATTTACTATAGTGTTTGTAGACCTTTCCACCAAAAACGTGTTTTACATTTTTCAACAGTTGCTCTCCACAAACTGAAGGGATCGCTTTGAAATTAATACCATTGGATTCCTCGTTCAATTTTGCATGTATAGGCCTAGAGAAATACCTGCTGTTCGAGTAGAAAATTATCGTGTAATTGGCCCTGAAAGGTTTTGGGATGTCCATTTTCTGATCCAGAGGACCAGTGGCAGCTCTGAAATTCAATCCCAGCCAGGCTGTTGTGTACAATGTTTTGCCCTGGCAACGACCTTTTATGAATGACAAAAGACACTATAGACGTCTAATCGCTTTCGTTACGCTCAATTTCTGCCAGTGTCATCCTGTAGGTTCCAATTGCATGCTGCTGCATTTTGAATTCTGATATTTTAATATACATGTTAGAAAGGTAGAATTAGTTTTAAATGTTGATCAATTATGATGATTTATTTCATTGGTAGAAAGACAAAAGCATGTAATAATTGATTTTTTACGGGTGATATAATAGAAAAGAAAAAGAAAAAGCAAGAGAAAAGATATGATAAAAGATGTTATGAGATATTAAACAATGATGGGATATTACGGGAGAAAGGGATGGAAGTATAGAATGCGAATGGAGAAAAAGCAAGAAAAAGAACCGAAAGCAAAAAAAAGCCATTTAACAAGTAGCACGAATCAAGTCTTCCAACGATTCAATTGTAGCAGGAGCTCTCACCGTCTTTCCACGAACAATGTGTTCCAGACCTTCACCAGAGTAAGAGACGCAAGGAGAGATTTCAAACACGAGCTTCTCGCAATCGTCCTCATTCACACCAACGACCTTTCCACCAGCATTTTCAATGAAACGAACATGCTGAGAAACGATATCACGGCGAGAAGTTTCAGGACAATCAGCGCCAGTACCAGGAGCGTTCTTCAAAGGAGAGAATTCTTCAATACGATCCACCTCGAGCACAGACATGTTTTGAGCATAAGGAAAGACATCAAACACGAAACATTCAAGTTTCATACCCGAGTTTGATTTTGGGGAGATCTGCTCGCCAGTTTCAAGATCAGTGTACTTGATCTTCTTCTTTGCAATGTGGTATTCTAATTCAGCTTGGAAGGATGGGACGCGTTCCAAGAAGGCGGTAGAGAAGAAATGATTGGCAATGTTGGCGGCACCGTATTTGAGGGAACCATCAGCATGACGTTCGTGAGCGGTTTCATCAGAGATCTCAGAATACTCAACAACTCCATATTTACCATTACGGACACAGACAACACCGACAGGCTCTTCTGGGGCAGCCTTACCAACGACCTTGACACCGCAATCAGTACCCTTTGAAATACAATAGCCGATAAAGACGGGATCTGCAACACGGGCCAAGCAATTGTCAACGCAGTAGCAGTGAGAGTACTCGATGCCGCGTTCCTGCAGCGATTGAATGACGCCCTTGTCTTGAACAGCCTTGTAAATACCACCATTGCCATCAGGTGCCACAGCGACCTTGCCCTTGGACTCCAAGATGATCTTACCGTCCATGGTCAAACAGGGAAGCACGCCTTGCTCGAAAAAGATGACATTTTGCTCCTTGAGACCAAAAAAGTTGTGCTTTTTGAAGAATTCATAGGTAGGCTTGTTGGTGGGACCAGATGTCATAATGTACCAAGGGATGATGGTTTCCACGGGATCTTGCTCTCTGCGATACTGCTGAGCCAATTCTTGCACCTTCAAGATACGCTCAGCTTGGAGCTGGAAGAGGGATTTGCCAGAAGGCAAGTTGATATCATAGCAACCCTTGGGATCAGAAGAGCCGAGACGTGTACCTTGACCACCAGCCATCAAGATGACAGCGACCTTACCTTGAGCAATCTTCTCGAGGCCGGTCATCTCCCATTCCTTCAATGTAGATGGATCTTGCTTCAACACGGAATCAAACACTTCTGGAGACAGAGGCTGCAGCTCGTTTTGATCATTGCTGGAAGCAGCAGCAGCACCTTCAATGGCTTTGTCGTAGATGGCGTTCAAATTCTCGACATCAATGTTGACGATTTGATTCAAAAGTTCAATTTGTTCCTGTTCAGAGATCTCGTGAAAGAACTTGAATACATGGCCCTGGCCAGCATTGTCAAAGCGAGTCTGCAATGCCTTGATTTCGGTATCAGAGAGAGGTAATGGTGATGCGATGGTCATGTTTGAAAAGAGTAAAGAGAGCAATAGATGATGGAAAAAGTTTTCTGGTATTTATAGCATAATCAGGTTTGATAGGGCGATTTCCACGGAACGGGGTTCATATCTATTTTTTACCATATAGAAAAAAAAAGTTGGGTATCCAGGAATGAAATGCTAAATACCCTTAGACAAGGGGAAACCTTGTGCGTCTTTTGCTCAGTGTTTGAACCTTATTCATGCTTGTATCTTCTGCAATCATCCACATGTGTGATTGAATCTGTCAGAAACCAAAAGTCCGACCCATTAAAAGCATCATGATGCGATTTACTATACCAACAAAAAAGCACCTGCAAAGTCAAGTAATTGTTTGTTGAAATGTCATCATCATACGCACATTTAGCCTATATGGGTACATGTTACTGAACCGTGGTTGAAGGCCAATTCCACTTTATGCGCTAAAGCCATTACTAAATATAAAACAGGGTCTAATTTTAGTAAGGTACAGGAGGAGGGCACACATTTGATGAAACCATGATACACACACATTGCAACATGTCAACATTGAAGGCTCCCCAAAAGAAAAAACTTGTTGAGCACCCATAAAAGGGGGGTTCCTGCTACTACTCCCCTCCCTTGATTTCTCGTGTATAAAGAAAAGGTGTTTGATAAGACATCTATCTCTGCCTATACTTTGCTCCTAAATCCATTTGAATCAGCCCAAATACATTTATTTTTAGCTTTCTTCCCTTTTTAAAACTCTCTTGTAATTAAAACAACATGAATTTAAATGCTGATATGTATAGTTGATGAGGAAGCACATGTTTAAATGTACGAACATTCTCAACCATTCTATATACCATCATCATGAAATGCTTGTGTAATAAATAATCGTGATCCCAACAAAAAGAAGGTTGTAATTCATCGTTTTGTGCTTCATTGGCGGCTCATGAATCCCAGCATTCAAATTCAAGATCATTACTATAGGTACTACTCAACAACTTGTTTAATTGTGGCATTACGCATGTATTTCATAAGAAGCTGGGATGAAAGCTCGCTTCTTGTATAGGTAAAAGCTTCATCCATTTGAATTTTTCAGTATTTTTTATGCCTCAAAAAGAAATTCCTTTGAATCTTGAACACACATCTTTTTGACATCTGGTGTTCAATAGCTGAAACATGATGGCGTCCCTCTTTATAATCATATGAAATGGGTCAAAAGGCAGACTTTCACCAGCAGAGGGTCGAATAGACCATTAATAATCATAAATTGAAGCAATTGTATACCATATTAAGCCACGGCATTGCTTGCTTTCGATATAAATGTATCACTATAAACCAAGGCGCCCAATATTGCGGATGGCAAATCCATCTCTAGTGTACTTTGCGTGATGGATGGTAATGAATTGGCAAATGATTAGATCAAGCAATCATCATCATGTACAAAATATTCAAATCTATCAAGTAGTTTGTACAGTGTATTTCTGGAATGTGCATTCTACCTACAAACTTTGACAATGATGAAAGAAGTGGGCCTCTTTGAGGTGGTGTCAAATTGACTTTTGAAGGGTTTATTACAAATTAGATGATGGGGGTAAATAGTATGTTGTGGTTATGTATGGCAGTCTACTCGTTCTCTGGCTGCTGTGCTTCTGCTTCTGCTTCTGCTTCAGTCTCTGCATCTTGCTCTTGCTGCAATTCTACTTGATGTGTTCTTTGCAAAATGTCTTCCACTTGACGACTGATGCCATCCACGAAATCCTCACTCACTTTCCAAAATCCATGTTCTTTCAACACATCAATTCTCTCCTGTCCAAACTAACAATTGCATGGATCAATATGTGCACCGCCCTCTTGACTGAGCCCTGCTTACCTTGTGATTTGCGTGAATTATATAAGGCTTGATACCTTTGGACCCTGGAAGATTCTGCTCAAAGTAGTTGTTTCCATTGGGGAAATGAATGATATCCAACAATACCGTCATTCCAGTCTTGACATGGAGCTCCATTTGATCCAGTGCCTGATTGAATGCCTCTTGCTGATTCAGGGTGGGCTGCTTTTCTTGTATTTGGATGGCGCTTGCCAAGACTCGTTTAGCCAAATGTCCGTGGCTACGAATCAACATTAAGCCAGTGTTGATGGTGTGCTGATCCAAGCCGTCTTGTGTAGCAATGATTTGGGTGTCTCCTCGAATGTGTAGTAAAGTTTGGATGTATTCTCGGGTGCGCTTGTGGACCATGATCTGATTGACGTCCATCATCAATGCGTGGATGGGCGTTTCAGAGTAGACGAGTCTCTGCAAAATCCAGGTCTTGACATGCGACAGACGGGCGTTGTCCAGCACGGAGAGATCTGTGTTGCTAAGCAGCTCGGCATCACGAATGTACCAGTCTTCTGGGACCAGTGCTGCTCTCTCCTCGTGGCCAGCAACGATCAAGTGCAAGTACAGTTTGGCATCTGTGCAAAACACTACATACTTCTTCTCTTTGGCTGTCTGCATGTAGTGGATCCAGTTGTACAGTTCGTGTCGCATGCCGTAGCCCGCCACAGTGACAATCACAGTGTCGTCGCTCTGTTTGTTCAGGTTTAGCTTGTCCAGCACATCAGGCTGCATCACAGACAGATCTTCAGGCACAAAGACGGGCGCTTTTTCGCCGTGTCGAACAAACGAAACATTGGAAAACGGCGTTGGGCAGTCGCACGCAGTAGTAGTAGTAGTAGCAAGTGAAGCGTTTGTATTTGACGTATTTTGAAAGTGATGCTGCTGTTGAGCTTGGTCGTTCATCAGGTAATCAGCCGAGGTCTTGTTGCTCTTTGGTGTGGGATTACTGAATTCGATTTGATACACAAACAAAACTGTCAGTAGCAGGCCAATGACGAGTCCATATTTGACGTATTTGTTCCAACTTGAAGCCTGCTGCATCTATTGAAAGGAGACTAGAACAGAGTGTGTAAAAGAGAGCGAGAGAGAGTAAAAGAGGAGGAGGAAAAAGGGGGTTGAGCCATGATTACACAAAACTTAATAAGTTATTTAGACAGACCGCACAGAGAGAAGGGGGCGGAGGCGAGGAGCATCTACACCAATCAATCATTTCGCCAGGTTGGCCAACAAGCGCCGAAACTTGGACTCTTTCTTTCTCTCTCTCTCTTTTTCCTCAAAAAAAGACATGAATATACCACCAGCAGGATCCAATCCCTTGATCGAATACCGAAAACAAAACGAAGAAGTTGTCAAGGCGAATGCAAGGCTCAACGAAAGAATAGCGACGCTGGAAATCCTGGTGTCTCAACTACAGCAAGAGAATCTCCAGTTACGCATTGACAAGGCAAAGAAGTCCAAGCGAAGAAAGAAAGCGATTCCCAGGAAGCGAACCTTCAATGCAGCCAATCAGCCCCAACCGCCACACACTTCATCCCACTTAGCACAGCAAGAAAATATACCCACTGACAGCACAAGCAACAACAGCAACAACAACAACAGTAAAGAGCCCGTAGTTGATGACCTGATTATAACCACACATTCAAAACGAAGCTGCAGCAGCAAACCCATCAGTTACGTCTTACCGAGCACAAAATGCAAATTGCGAAAAGGAGATCCTTATACATTTGGAAACGAATAGGTTTAATTTTTTTCTTTCTTTCTTTCTTACAATTTGGATAATAAATCACAATGGAGATAGCATGATTGCACTTGACTCAGTCTATCTTCCACCCAATCTGCAATACAATCCAACGGTCCTTCAGGTGATGATGATGATGTGGTGGTGGTGGTGGTGGTGGTGGTGGTTTCGGGTGGAGTCATGGAGAAGAATGGGTATCGAGTCAGATCGTTGGAAAAGTAGTAGTTCTCTCTTGTCAATGCTTTGGTTTTATCTACAAATTGACGTATCGAGGTGAATTTGGCAAAATTGATCAGGTGAGGATGGGATATCAGAAACGTCGAGTTTTCTCGGAAAAAGGTCTGGTCTTTGAGCACGACGGGTAAGAAGGGTATAGACGGTGCTTTAGCCAGTTGGATCTTTTGCCGATAGTAGCGCATGTTCATGCTGACGTCCAGCAGCTTTTGGAGCGATGCAAATGTGTTGGTGTCTCGGTTGGAGAGTGTCTCCCAGACATCTTTGAGTTTTGGCGCACTGGCAAGGCCCATCGTAATCACCATGCATGTATGGAAGTTGTTGAGTTCCAAGCAGAGCTAAAGCACACGGATGAGCACACGTACTTTGTTTCCCCAAGTGGCAGTGCTTTTCTTACCTTGGCTATTTCGATAAACTTTTTAAGCAGACTTCGCTTTGGCTTCAAGTATGAGATGCTGCAGATTTCATGCACAACCCAATGGCTCAACTATAGAAGCGTGGTATGAATGAAACTGCATGTGGGCATTGCAGCGTGTAGTATGGCTTACCATATTGGCTCTCCTTGTCATGAGCTCTGTATAGTTGATGTCTGTCTTGTGGTGGTGGCTGCTATTGTTGCTCATTATTTCGCGAGACTGGATCGATTTGAAGAGATAGAAATCCGCCAATGTCAAGTACCGCGCAATGTCTTTGGACTCGAGCGAAACAAGCGATGTATGGAGCGTTGTTGTCAGTGAGCTAGAGTCGTGCATCTGGATGGGTGAATCAGGCGTAATGGACTGCGATGAAGAGAACAAGCCGTTGGAGGGCCTGCGAGCCGTGTTGGTGTTGTTTGTATGTACAGTGGTGGTGGGCAGAGACTGGCTGCTGTTGCCAAAGGAAAAATGAAAGTTGAATGCATTGGACGGTGGGGCTGACATGTGCTGGTTCGCAGTAATCATGGACACATGGTGCTGGTGGTTGGAAAACTGCTGTATCTGTATCTTGAGGTTGTACTGGATCTTTTCCACTTGCTGTCTAAACTGCTGCAGTAGTACAGTGTCGTTGTTGAACAGGAACAAGTTGAGCTTCTTTTGCAGGTCCAAGTCGTACTTGAAGTCTTGGTATTGCAGCGTCACCCACCGATCAATGACAGCCAGCACCTTGGACTGGATGGAGTGCTGCCACTTTTTAAAGTACTCGTACTCGCCTGGCAAGGGGCCCAGATGGAACCGGCTGATCAGCTGGTTGAGCAGATGAGTGGATGTCGTAAAGCTAGAGTAGTTCATCAGAAATGTGTCGACGTACTCCATGTCCTGCGCCGTCTCGTCCGCCAGCTTCTCAAACAGCCGTTCGGTAGTGCCTGCAATCACTTGCAGCTTGCCTTGCACCATTTCATACAGCAGCACTACTTGGCCATTCTCGGTTACTTTGAGCAAATTGTTACTGTCGCTCTTCTTTGCCTTCTTTGGTGCTGCTGCCCCTTTTTTTTTATGCATGAGTATGTCATTCTTCGCAGTGTAGATCTCTGTTTATGCCAGATGCTTACCTAATGATCTGCCTAGTTTGGCTCTCTTTTCCGTCTAATCAAAAGTCGTGCGTTAATACACATGCTGCATGAATAAAAACCCTTCAATCAAACCTACACTATTGGCTGCCAGAGGTTCTTCCTTTTTGAGGCCTAAAAAAAAGGTCCAGGAGCTGGCGTCGTCTAGTTTGGAGGGCCTTCTGCTGTACGCATCTGCCTTCTTTTTGGCGTCCGCGGGCAATGGAGGCACTGCAGCATTGGAGTCGAATTTTGGCGGTGGAAGCGGCATGCTGCTTCTACGCGGTGGAATAGGAGGCCTGAATGAGGACGAAGCGTCTGCTGATTTGGGTGCAAAGAATGCATGGTGGTTGTTTGAAATATCACTTGTTGTGATCCTCATCTCCGTGGTGGTGGTGGAGGAGAATGCTGTCTTTTTCTTTTTACTGCTATGCACCCGCTTCAGCGTCTCGGGGTGCATCGTGATGCTGCTCCTCTTTTCCTGCTTGTTGTTGATGTTGGTTGTCGCATTGTCCTGTGGATCCATGGTGAGCATGCGCTTCAAGTCGTGGTCTTTGGGCGGTACAGGCGGAGGAGCAGAGGACGCGGTGGAACAGGGAGGTGGTGGTGGTTTGGTTGTCGCTGAGGCATCTGATTTCTTTGTTGCAGATGCCATGCTGCTGGCACCACTGCTGCTGTGGCTATCTGACGACAAACAGGGCTCCATGATGTGCGTGCTTGCCAGCCCATCAGTGACATCGTCGAGGAGGATTGAGTTGAGTGTCGAGTGCGAAGACGAGTTGGATGACACGGACCGCGCAGAGAAATAGGAAGAGTCGGGTGAAGTAGGTGCGTTCATGATTGTCAGGAAATTCTCGACTGTAGGCAGTGGAGGCAGTGGAGAGTTCTCTCTCGTCATTGGCGCTGATAGCAGTGCTTTGACTGGCGCAGGCACAAGCGAGCCGTTGCTTCTTCGCTTTCTGCTCTTTTCTCGCTTGAGCGTGGAGGCGACTAATGCCTGGTTGTAAGAGTCTTCGCTGTCCGCCTCTTCGTCTTCTTCGCCATGCTCCACGTGCTGTGGATGAATGGACTCTACTCTGTACAGTGCTCGCTGATTTCTCCAGTTCTTGGATACGTCTTCTTCTTCCATGGACCAGTGAATGTTGATCTTTTTCGCAAAGGGAGGTATCAAGTGCGATTGAGCGTCGCTTGCCACATCGTCGTCTATGGGCATGGCTTCAAAATGCTGGTTCATGCTTTCGGTGGAGCAGGTGGAGAGTGAAGTAGCAGTAGACGAAGAAGAATAAAGAGAGCCCTGAGAGGTCTGGTGTTCCGCTTCTTTTGTTGTTGACTATAATATAATAGGATATTTAAGGAGTTGGTAGGCAGGTAGGTAGGATATAATGCAAACCATTTTGGGTGACTGACCTGTTTTCGAGAATGGTTGCTGCTGAACAATGTGCTGATGCTTTCTCGCTTCTTTCTTGTCGCTGCGTACTGCGATTCGTCCTTGAGCGTATGCGACGATGACTGAAAGAGGTCTCGGATGCCTCTGGACGCTCTTTTCGTTGCTTTGGATGTGGTTCCTGAATGCTGGTTGGCAAACAGCGACCGGATGGTTGCTGCGTTGTTTGTCTTTGCTGCTGCTGCTGCTGTTGCCGAGTGACTGGAGCTGTTGTCGTCCCACGAGCTCTCGTCGCTTTGGTACACGTCCTCTTCGTTGATGCGATCGTAAAAGATGCGCTTCTTTTTCGGCGGTTGCTCGGAATTCATCGGTTCAACTGACTGTCTATGCGGTAAAAGCGCCATGGGAAATGCAGGACGAGATTTGAGAGAGTGAATGCTGCGCATGAATTTCTTGCCCACTGTTCAAAATACACGATATAATAAGCACAGCTGTATGGGTTTAGTATGATCTGTGCGCTTGCCTGTATCGGTATTGGATCTTTCCCTACTAGAGTAGATGGCTGCATGAGAATACACGACATGTGCGCTAGTATAGCATCAGCTTACCTGGATGGCTTATGAGTAGTGTAATATGGATGGCAGTGTTCTGTAATCAGTGTTTTGGATGAGGATTCAGAGCTATCGTCCGCTGGTGAAACCGTATCCTCAGCTTGATGCACACTTGCAATGGAGTGTCGGTTGGTGGTTGCAACTGTGCAAAAAGTAGAAGAAGAGCAGGATGAAACTGTGTTGGAATATAAAGAAATTAGTATCTCTGTGTGCACTGCTCTGCTCTGCCATGCTCTCCTCTCTTCTTTGTGTCCCTTTTATATGTATGTGCATATGTTCAGTCCCTGAAAAAAACAAGGTGTATGTACGCACTGTATATAAAATTTTGCTATTTTGTCTCTCTTTCCTTTTCCCTTTCTCTTTCTCTCTCCCAATGCAATAATATCTCGAGTAATTAATGAAAATAACATGCCTTTGTAAGGGTGCACTTGGAGAGGTGCATTGGATGGAGACAGACTGTAGGCAACCAATGAGTCGATCAAGATGTCTGTGTGATGTATGATGGCTTCTTGGGCAGACTATGCGGGGATGCTGCTGTTAGTACGTGGGCGTAATGCCATATCCACTGTAGTATATATAGGTACCTCTGCTTTGATGTTTGACTGATTTAAATCTTGCTTGAGTATCTGAATATGGTACAATATCACTTGCATCTCCTTTTTCATCACACTTTCAATGTTGTCATCCGATTTGTTGATGCGCTTTTGAGTTGCAATGATAGCATGCAGTATGGATGATAGCAATGTGGATGCACTCAGGATGCTGATGAGCTGGGATGAAGCATCAAACTGATTTGTGGTGGAAAAGTTGCTGGAAATCACTGTGAGTATGGTCTGAATGGATGACTCGATTAGCTTCCAAAACTGTCGAATCTTTCGGCATGATTAGTGCGTTAATTACGCTTTTTGCTCAAACATAAATTACTCACCTCAGCGCTCTGTTGATATGCTGAAAATGAAGATGTCATTGGATCCACCAAAGTCAATTTAGTGAGGATAACACGTGCAGCTTCATCCATCCTTTGTGCGTTTACTGGCTTAAAAAAATGAGAAATTCAAAAAAGAGAGAAAGCGAGAGAAAGAAAAGAAAAAAGAAAAAAGAAAAGAAGCCAAACAATTATGTATATATACAACTTTATGGTACATGATGTGGGCGATCAGGAATTCCGATAAAATCGATACCGCTCTCATCATGGATCTTTAGTATTGGGATACTGACCCGGATGACAATATCCTTATGTCTGCCGATTTAATGAATTTATAGGTGTACACATAATAACGTACAAACATTTTTTTTTTTGTAGTATTAAAAGTGAATGGAAAATGTGCCCCTTTCTCTATTATCGTTGTACTCAAGGAATCAAGATGAACGCAGAATCTAACGTCAAACCAGAAACACTAGATCACAGTTGTTTGTGTATTCAGGGGTAAATTCTATGCAGCAGCTGGCGACAACAAAGGCACTGGAGATCCCGCTCCAGCATTTTAATACTATATATTAATACAGCAACTGTTTGTTTGTATTCCATACATTGATTACTTTACGAATGATATCATTCTACTATTTGAAGAAAACTCTGTGTGCTTGGAGACCATGAGCATCTCTTCCTGCCATTCTGTAGTAGAAATCAGTGCAAACATTTAACCGAATAAACTAGATACTCCTGAGTATAGCATGAATTACGGGAAATCAGGGTTTGTTCTAGAGCTATGTTTACCGCATGTCTATATACTATCTAGTAGCCAAAATAGGGGAGCTGGAGCAAGATTATATTATCCACTGTAAATAAAAGAGGGAGGAGGGGTGCACAAAAGTCATTAGACATCTATGTAGAGAATACACTTGTTAATTCAAAAGTTCGCTTTTAGATGGAACCAGGGCCAAAATATAATAAGTAATTGCTACATTTCTCATCGATCAAACCGCACAATTCTTCACGACTATATAAATACGGCTATGATCAGTCAAAAAAAGTACACATAAATTCATTCAGATGTCTATAGACATAACAGTCTTTTACAATTCAATAGCTTGAATGTCGTGTTTGTAAAAATGCAATACTAATTGACACTACGTAAATCAGCATGGATTCGCTGTCAACTTTGATGATTACTGTGTCTACATTCAATACACTGCATATTGTATACTCTAAATGGGCAAAATTCCGAGATTGCAGTCGGTTTAAGGTTAAAAACAGCCGATAGTACATGTTTATAGAAAGCTTGGCTTTTGCTTTTAGCCGATGCTCACTATGTACGCTCCTCCAAAGGTACACAATATATCAAGTTGGGGTGTATCAATCACTTGGTATAAGCCTCTATCTATTTCATGTAAAGCAAAATCTATCAAACAACTTTTTTTGACATGTTGCCATACATCGCTGTGCTTCACCCAAGATCCGCAGGCAAATACAAATCAAGGGGTAGTATACAGTAGACTCTAATTTAAGAGACTTTTAATACAAAAGACACTCTTGAATCCATGACAGGTTAGTTTCACTATTTCAAATTGAGAGACTGTACACACTCCTCTCATTTCCACCACCAGTCCACTAAAATTGGAAAAACATGAGCTTTGGAGGCAAACATTGGTTGGCACTTGGCATTTATGAGTAAAATTAAATGTAGATGCCTGTTTGCGTATTATAGATACCTATCCATTTACAGTTTCCAGGTTTTGTGAATGTACTGAATAGACGCAATTGTAGTGCTTATTTGAAAAGATAGTGCTTGCACAGACTGAGATTGTCCTTGTAGTGGTGAAATCCGAATACAAATGATTTCACAGAAAAGAAATTGTCGACAACGTCTTTCACAAGCCAAATTTTGACACGCCCTAGTCACACAAAGCACGGTCAACAGCTATGACTAGACATCCAGCCAACATTCATATAGTACTCCAATGGCTTTTACTGATAGCATCAGCTCAAAAACAACAAAATCGCAAAATCACGACTCCGTCGACACCTCATGCTATCTACAGAGAGTCCAAGTGCACAGGCATAATCAGCACAGAAATTGAGCATAGGAACATGCTACTTTTAAAGCTCTAGCATTATTATAAAGACCAATTTTATTA
>JAXQGS010000981.1:0-12753 GCA_037040325.1 Mucor sp. M7501 | reverse complement strand
TTCTATATTAGGCTATTTACTAGTATTTGAACCCCCGCCTAACGAAAAAACAGGGGGAAACCCTCGCATTTTTTTTCTAAGATTTTTGTGTGTGTCGAGCCCGTTCTAGCAATCTGATTGGCTGGATGACTGGACAGCAAGTGAGATAGATCTTTGTAACTATTGTAATAAAAAAACCAATTTAATGATCCCTCAAACATAATAAAAGTAATAGATATTATACAATAATAGCATGCAGCGGTATTCTATTTGTGTATAAACTGTACCAGAGATCCTGAGTTTGAGTAAGGAGACATGTATCTTTATACATTATTCGCATTGCACTTGTATAGTAGTATCATTGGTCCTAATAAAGAGTAATAAGTAGTGGTGCTGTTATCCTGATGTCTGGCAAGTATTGTTGATGTTTGATTGAAAGTAGTGGCCAATACAAGAGTGCTGGCCATTAAAGATTCAATCAAAGAGCAGCATTGATGAGTTTCGATGAGCAGCAATCGCTGTAGCATGATTTACTGTAGTAGGTTTAGTGTCTCATAGTCCCATTTACGTGCAGTTCAATGAGACCGTGATAGGTGTAGCTACCATCCGTGCCTTTAGATGTCAAGGCCGATTTACAGAGGAGAATTTCAAGCGCATTGATGCCACTATCAAACCCTTCTTGAAGATGTGGAGGGCTACCAACCGATGGCTGCATTATTGTTATGTGAATGTGCTGGCTACTTTTGTGAGCTTTTGTAATGGTGCTGTGCTTGTCGGTTCAAGAGACTGGATCAACCCGGCTTAGCTGGTCTGTCGCTGAGGAATGCCTTGACGTTTATGCACCATGTGCTTTGAATGGTGCGCATGTATGTCATCACTGAAATAAACATGAATGCCATTGAACGTATAACGAGTATCTGGATATCGAAGAAGAGCTTCCTGCGCACATTGCCGCCACATCGCCTCGTATTTTATAGCCAGAGAAGGGCATGGTCCAAATCCAAGGTCTCGTCATGAAGTATGCCACCGATACACCTACTGTAATTTGTAACGTATCGTTTGAGTCCAGATCCAGAGAGAAGATTGGTACTGTAGGCAGAACAGGCTCTTGCAAGTCTCCAATGACCCTGCTTCATTTCCGCTTCATGAAGTCCACCTCAGATCGCATCTTGATTGGCGGCATCGACATTCAAGATCAAGACTCACCATTTTCCTTCAAGACACTGTGCTTTGGGCTACACTGAAGCGATCTCATTTCATTGTCGGTCAACAAATGCAACAGCAACGAGAATCCACCCATCCATCAGATTCTTCACCCTCATCTATCCACACTGAAAACATGATTTCACTCGATTCCCCAGCGACAGTCTCTGGCAGCAATTGGTCTTAGAGACAACGACAACCGATTGCCTTGACGAGAGCCCTTGTGAAAAAGGCATTGCTGATTATGCTTGATGAAGCCACCTTCTTTGTAGATTTCGATACAGATCACCAAATTCAATAAACTATCCGAAAAGAGTTTACAGATTCCTTGTTGCTGTGAATTGCGCATCGTATTCGCACAGTGGCGGATTACGATCGCATATTGGTGCTGGATCAAGGCAAGGTCAAGGAATTCGACCCGTCCTACGCACTCATGGCAAGAGACGGCAGTATCTTTCAGCAAGTGTGTGAAAGAAGTGTTGCTCTTGGACGTTGCAGAAGCGAAATTCAAGGGACGTTGATCAGACACATTTGATGCTATTTGGCCTACATAAACTACCACGTCATTGGCTGCTTTAGTTGTAGTAATCTGCATTATCCTCATTATATATGAATTCATCAATCAAGTAGTTTGACCTATTATGTCTGTGGCAATAAGAACAAGCTTTTATTTCTTCGACATATTATTTTGACACATGTACTCGTTGATCTTGGACCATGTTCTGATTAATTGAAGCCGCCCACAATCATGCGTATATCAAAATCGTCCTTAGCTGATGCTATATTGATATCAAGGCCTTTGTTTTTCAGGTAAACAATTGTCTCTTTCAAGATATAACCTCCGCAAGATGTGATGGCCAACTCTTTCTGAGCAACATCACCAATGCAGTCCAGAATTCGATCCATGTGAGTTTTCCAGCCATCATAAGATTCCCATTCTGGGATAACCATATCTATTGTAACGCTTTCAAGCTTGGGATACATGAACATGAAGCATTCGATCTGGCAAGTTGGGCAATCCCCCTTTAACGTCAACTTTTTCATATGATGATTGATATTCACATTTTCTGATATTAGCCATTCTTGTGTCGCCTCCCTGCTGTCCCAGAACCTCTCCGCTTGGTAAGATTCCACCTCCAATTCCTCTAATTTCTCGCCAAGTAAAGGCACAATTTGTGTTATATCGAGTCCATATCCGCCGATGACCAGTGACTTTAACGTTGGGATGCGAAAAACATCCACTAGGTAGTCCACGTCGCTTTCAAAGTCATAACCAAAGTCTATATAAGCTGATTGCAAGGTGTTTTGGTACTTGATTAGGAATTGATAGTGCCGTTCATGGAAATTAATAAGATGTGGTAGTGATATCAATTTTGGTTTTTCTGGCAGCTGCTGTACAATTTCATCTATCAAGTCATAGAACTCGTCTTCTTCCACACATCCAGAGAGGGACACTGTTTTGCTGGTCAAGATGAAGGGCAGTAGATGTTTGAATACTTGAGGCGTTAGGATTACAAAAGATCCCAGGCCCCAGTGAAAATAGGCGATGCCTTTTCTCTGACATCTCACCAGATGCTTCAATAGACTAAAAGCTTGGTCTTCGGTATGAATGGCAACAGGGCAGTTGAACATGGCTTTCTCTGCGATTGGATCGAAGCGCTTGCATACGAGTCGGCATTGCGCCTGGTGTTTGGTCGAGTTTATATGTGCAAAGAGTAGCTGCAAAGTCTCTTCGGCAAGTGATGTTATGGGTGCCATGATTTGTATATAGTAGAATGAAAAGAAACGGGTCGTGTCAATGCCGCGCTCTATTACTTGAATATTTGTACGCCCACACTGTCAAACAAAGGCCAATCAAAATGTATTTATGATTTCTTTGTTGAAAAAAAAAAGGAGAACTATTAGAAATTCACATAAAGTACATGACGTTTTGGAGGTGGGGATGTACAGTAGCATAAGCAGCCATTTGGGCTTGCATATCGCTTGTATCTCCAGTCATTGCAGAATCAGTCCAATCACTGCTACAAAGATGGGGGCGAGCACGAGCAGCGACAGATGGTGCATTGGAACCGTCCGGCTTGACATTGACCTTCAAGGCGGTGTTGGCACAGTACTGCTTCCTGGGATCAGCAACAAACTTGGATTGCAAGCAATGAGAGGGCACGCCAATGACAGTATCCGTGATGGGCTTGATCTCGCCATAAATTTGAGGACCACGATTGGGTAGGATGCATAGGATCATCCGAGGCTCTGCTTGTGTTTGTCTGTCAGCGCTCAACCATGCTTCCTTGAGAGTGCGTTCAATGTTGCCTTGAGGATCTGCGTTCAGAGTAGGTGAATTACGATTGGTGGCAGCCGGGTCCAAGCCAGCGAGTGCGGTATCCAGCTCTTGAATGATACGTTGGATGCCTTGGATGGGAACAGCGCCATTGGAAAGGGGCACCTTGTCAGCTGATGTATAAATGGATCGGCTGTATGTAGACTGGGTTTGTGATGACAGAAAGTGGATCAGAATGTCCCAGAGCATGATGACTGTATGTGTGTTGGAGTGATTAAATGCCGTGAGATAAAGTATAATCTATCTGTTTTTTCTTACCAGTGAAACAGCTTGTTGTGCTGGGAGATGATGCACTATTGATCAAATCCGTCAATTCTTGCATGTTGATGGTGTTGACCAGCTTGAGACGAAGAGTAAAGATGGTGTCTTTGGCTTGACGACCAAAAGCAGGATGATTAGCAACATCCACCTATATCATTTTTAAACATACTATGCAATAACCACTTTCTACGCTACTACTACTTACAGAAAACTCTTGTGCTTGAGTCTCTCTCAATGTGAACTTGACGGCAGAAACCACATTCTTGCGGCCATCAAAGGCAGATTTTGCATTAGCCACAACCTCTGGATGCGTCTCCTCAAAGAATTGCCATAACGCTTTCCTCTTTTGTCGAGGCAAGAAGGGCTCAATATCAATGTGGTAGTGGTACACCTCTCGAGTTGTTGGCAGATCAAGCGCCTGGAAAAAGTTGGCTCGTACTTGGACAGGTCTTTTCAATGTGCCCTTGCCAGGTCTCGAGACAAAGTTGCTGAGGATCATGAGTGCGGCCATCGTGTTTGAATGCAGTATGAAAAATGTAAAGATGGAGAGAGAAAAGAGATTAAATGCGTTGTTCAATTTATAGAAAAATAAAATAAGCCTACTCTGAATGTGATTGATGTGATGCATAACAGAAGGTTTTCTGTATATGTAGATATGATAGCAATGGTGTGTAGGGCACAAAACGGGCAGCATTGACATGAGAGATGTTAATCGAAGTTGATAGTTTCGAGGTAATGTCACGAGAGCATCATTTATTCCATTTGGCAATACATATGTAAACAATTTTACACTTAATACATGTACACCGGTACAGTTAATGTGTGTTGTAGCTAATAAAGGTTACTTAACACTGCCATTCAACGCTCATGGCATGTCGTGTTTAGACACAGCAGTATGAAGCATTTCGATAGTTAATCTCCTTTATCAATGAAGAATAGATAACGCAACTCGCTATAGAATTGCATCTAAAAGTACCAAATGAAATCATCCTTTGCCTTTGCTGTTTCTGATCAATGGCACTCGTAGAAAATTGACAGTTTGATTGCGTTGCTATGATGGTATCACATGCTCAAAGTACTGAAGCACTGACATTATATTTGTATAAACCGTCTACTATACCCTTCCCTGATGCTCGACGAGAACCTTACTTTATGTAGTAGTAGCTTCATTACCAGATATGTATGATTTTGATTTTGAGCAGCTTGAACAACTTGAGGTAATGATGGTCTTATATGCAGGAAAGATACTTGTATCTTGACGTTGGAATGGCGCACCAAATTCATCATGAGTTGCACAGCATCAACAGCGCTCTTTTGTCTTGATTAATGGTGGCAACTCGCATACAGACATTGCCCCTTGTTTTTCAAAAGTAAGCAAATCAGACGCCTTTGTGGTGTATTTTCTCGTATTATAAACCGTTTCAAGCCATCAAAATAGCACTAAACAGTTTCTCTGATCCAGCATCTACTTACTGACATCTTTATTTGCCTTCTTGAGGGTCAAAAAACACCTCCAAAATCGACCCCAAACCATATTTCCCATTGTCGCTATTGAAGACCAAGGGGCATGCTGGAATACATAGTTGATGTATCCTTTTTTTTCGAATTGTAACCAACATGAATGATCAAAAGCAAGAGAAAAAAATTACTATTAAAAACTCGTTTATTTCAACTATTAAAGGGGATATTGTATATGTATAAAGAAAGAAAAAAAACTACCAAATAAAAGAAAAAAAAGACTACCATGTCTAATGGCGACGATGTCTTCGCTTAGGTGGAGGAGGTGGTGGAAGAGGAGGAGGAGGTGCTGGCAAATGCTTTTTGTGGCTATTGCCGTGTGTGGTTCCAGCACCGTCCTCTGTCTGATCAAACGATCTTTTTTTGCCTTTCTTGCTAGGCGCAGCAGCAGATGGTGTTGTGGGTGTTGTTGCTGCGCCTGTTTCGGTTAAAGGCATCAATTGTTCTCCAATTGATGGAGGTGGCGACACGGGAGAGGTCTGGGGAGGAGAAATGGAATAGCCGTGAGCTGCATTTGGTCTGGACGAGCGGGGGAAAGCTTCACCAGGTGCTGTGGTGATATTGCCGTTGCGCTGAGGTAGCTTTGCCTCACCCAACACTTGTCTTGATCTCGTTCCTAATGGCGACTTGAGGGACTTTGGCGACTTGGGAGACTTGGGAGACTTGGGAGATCTAGGTGCTGAGCCAGGGAATGGCGATCTCAAATGTGCAGGCTACGAAAAATGCGTGTTATCAGATTGATGTGTACCATCAAGCAGTTTAGGTATGCGTTACTTACCATGATGTTTTCTTTGGTTGAATCCGCAAAAGCAAGGAACTTTCTTGTGATGGATTCTTTTAATGGATTGTCCTTGGGCTTGGGCTTGGAAGCGATCTTGTTGACACGGAACATGGAAGAGTCTTTTGCAGTGGGAATTCTGCCTAGCAGCTTGATAACGTCTTGAGAGTAATCGCTTGAAAGTGGATTCAGACGCGCGTAGTTTTGTTTATCCATATCATATACCCATTGATGCAACATGCCAAGATTGAGCATGCGGAACTTTTGCGTGTAGTCCACAGGGATGGCTGTCTTGCATTGGCCCAATTTGGATAATGCTTGGTCCAAGCTCTTGTTGACTTTGTATCGCTTCAGTATTGTCTTGACGCCAACACCCTTGATGGAAGGCAGGTAGTCGCAACCAGACAAAATGCAGACGTGGCGGATGGTTTCAGCGTCGTATCCGTAAAGGGGGCTTTTCTCGTCATTCATGACCCTGTCCATGCAGACTTCAATACCGTTTCCAGATGCATCCATGCTGTAGATAAACTTTGGGCAACCAAAGGCCAAAAGGTCAGCGTTCTCAGTGACCACAGCAGCCACCTTTCCTGTCTTTGCCAGGTGCGTCAGTTGGGCATTAGCTTCGCCTGGTGCTACAATGCACTGGATCTTCTCTTCCATCAATTTCTGCAGAGCAAAGTGAGTGAAAAGGCACAGCTGGTTCAAAAGAAGGAAACACTTACTCTGAGAACAGCAATAACCGCGTTGTTTGTAACAGTTACAGACTGCTGAAAGCACTGCTCAGCTGCAGCAACTTCACCTCGTTCATACAGCTCCACGCCTTGGCCCCATGCAGCTTGACGGTTTCTAAATCCAAGTGTATGGTCAATGGCAAGCTATCAGACGCTTGATTGCACTTTTTAAAGCTTACCTGAGACGCTCATCATTCATGGCTTGCTTTAGAGGAAGAGGGAGGCCATTAAAGACGACAATAGGTCTGACACCATGGCGCTCCAGCAGGTCCATAAATTGCATAAAGTAGTCAACATGCCTACAAGGAGATGATATTAGCACACAATCAATGGAATAGACAGCAGTACTTACGAATTGGCGGGTTGGTTCAAGGCAAGCTTTGTTGCAGCAACGACACATCCACGATAAAGGATACAGTGGCCATCAATGGCGACAGTCTTGCCACGATATTCTGAAAGGTTGACAGCTCTTTGGATAGGAGAGAAATAGTGTAATAAGTCTTGGATTCCCATGTTGAAAATGTGGATTGAAGAGGGATGTAAACAGAAGTTGGTTGCTCTGATATAAAAAAAGAATGAAGAGTAGAGATAAAAGGTTTCTTTGCAAAAACTTTTGAAATCAAGTATTTATATGCGTATTTTACACTTGCAGCAGCCATCACCTCTGGTGTAGTAAGAGAGGCGAGCACATGCTTTGCACGGACAGCGACTCTGTGTAGACTCTGTGCTACGCACCTGTAAATAAAGTTTGAGCATACAAACCCGTAAACAAAAAGCTTGAGCATACATACCTGTAAACAAGCTTTGAGCATACAAGCCTGCAGACAAGGTTTGCCACCTTTCAGTATACAAATCAAATGGGTCCATTCATTGTTGCATTTAGCACAAAGAGTGCAACCAGTTTGACGTTTGACATTTGACATTTACTCTGCTTGATTCTCTCTATCGGCTTTATCCGCTTTTCTCAATTGCTTTACTTCTCGAGCTGCCTCCATCTCACCACTCTTAACATGAAACAAGTTACCCCCATCTCTATCCGAGATGTAATTAACAGAAAAAAATTTACATGAAAAAAAGTAAACAAAAGCGCACCTGAAATTTTAAATCAAGTGTAACTGATTGCTTGGTTCGATAGTTTTGTTTTACCTCTCCTTATTTCTCTCTCGAGAAATCGATCCGTCTCTCTTGTTGTTTACATGTACCATCATATATTTACTCAATTGGATGATAAAGGTGTTTTACTCATCGTTTACACCATTTTCGAAACATTTTTTTTGTACCACAAATCATGCTCTGGAATCTCGAACACCTCGGAAGACAAAGCATCGATAAGGCTACCATATGAAAACTATGGTCGTATGTAGCTTCCATGGAATGGAACAAATTGCATTGTATTCGACCCGGTAAAATTGACTTTGTGTCAATTAGTGTGCTCGCTGCCAGTGATATCAGTTACTATACCGCCCATTACTATACGTTCATCCACATTGTGGATTGATTGGCATCATGGATCATACCTACAGCCTGTTTGTAATTCCCATGCCAAAAGCATTCATTTTATATAGAGATAGTAGACATGTTAAGAATCGCCCTCTTTTCAAAGTCATGCAAACTCAAAACAATCCATTTGTGGTAGGGGGTAATTAAGCCGAAAAAAAAGATACGTAGCAAAAAGTAAACAAAACGACTTGAATTGAAAAGAGATAAGCAAGTGAATGGTCGATTTATGAGGCGAAAATGACATTCTATCATAAAGTATATACATCGTTAAAAAGAGGAGTCTAATGTCGTCCATTTTCAGCATCCAAAGCAAAGTGCATCCATCGCGAAATTCATCAAAACAGCAAACATTGGGATTTCTTGCTTCGAGACAATAAGCAGTGTCACGAGTTGAATGTAATGTTTGTGGTACAAAGATACAACTTTTTTGTTTCCAAAATGATGTAAATAGTGAGTAAACCATCCTTATCATCAATTGAGCGAGAATATGATATGCTTGCAAACAACAAGAGAGATGGGTCGAGAACCTTGCGATTTCTCGAGAGAGAAATAAGGTGGGACAAAACCAAACTGCCAAATCAAGCAACCAGTTACGCTTGTTTTGCGTATTCTTGTTTGTTTTTTCATGTGACTGAAACGCCAAAGTATAAAATGCAATTCATCACACAATGTCAACTTTATTCCTCACTTTCCTTCTTTTATTGATCTACAAAAGGTGAAATACGATAATGAAACTAATCTTTAAAACTAGCTAATACTTGAATTTACAGGAGGGAATGGTACCGATCTTCTGCAATGATCTGACGAACATTGGTTTGGATACTGGTTAATATCGCTGTATGTTCAATGGGCACTTTATCAAGGATGAATTGCATTTCGGCAAACCGCCGTGGGGCAATGGTGATTAACAAAATTCTGTATGGCTTGATTCCTGCAAACTGGCAATACCAGATGTAGGAGAAGTCCAGGGACAGAAGAGACTGTTTGGTATCTTGGATCGATGCGGTATGTCATAGAAGCTCGAAAATGGTCTCCCCCTGCCAAACTCTCTCTTTGGATGGGCAGTGAAAGAGGAGGTAGCTCGGGAATCTTCCGTAGACAAGTAGACTCGAACCTAAGCAGCATTGCCCTCAGCTTTTTCAGCACCACCACCTCCTTCAGTTGAACAATCCTTGGTGTCTTTGAATGAAACATGCCCTGCCTCAACACCAGCACAAGCAGACTCTGCTAATCCAACTCACGGCTATCCCAATTCGCCTTCCCAAACCTCTCCCGTGTCACCACCTCGTTCAATTGAACAACCATTGACATCTTTAACTGAAACAAGCGCAGCAACAGCACCAACTCGAGCAGACTCTGCTAATTCAGCAACAAAGGCCAAAAGACTCGAAGCCATTTGCAAAAGAATTGGTGTATCATTACCCAAAAAATCTCAACAAGCTACTGATCCTTCACGAGACGTTTCCAACGGATCACCATCCAGCACCTCACAGACTGCCAACAATAGATCGCCATCACCTGAATTGGGAGCTGCCTCTTCTCGTTCCATCAGAAAGAGTTTACTTCTTAGATCAGCAGCTCCTTACCCTACATCATTAGGCTCTACAGTAAAGCATCTCTGTCAACGCATCAAGGGCGAAAGAAATGCGCCTCAATCGCCTCTGTCATCGCCTCCAATCTCTCCCGTGTCATCGCCTCCAATTTCTCCCGTATCGCCATTGAACATCCATTGAACATCCATTGATGTCCTTAGCAGAAACAAGCGCAGCAACAACACCTACAACACCAACTCAAGCCGATTCTGCTGTTGCAACTCACGGCCACTCCAATTCGCCTTCCCAAACCTCACCTAGCAAGAAAGGCAAAAAAAGATCGTTCGATCAGACAGAGGACAGTGCTGCAACCACACACGGAAATAGCCGCAAAAATCATTTGCCAACTCCTCCTCCACCTCCTCCCCAACCTAAGCGCCGACATCATCGACATTGATATCACTATACAGTCATCACTCGATTTAAGAGACTGGTGGAAATGAAAGTGTCTCAATTCTCTTAATTCGAATTAAGAGACTTTAAGTAGTAATTTCAGGGAACCAAGCTTTGGTGGATTCAAAAGTGTCTCTTATATCGAGATTCTCTTAAATCAAAGTCTCTTAAATCGAGTGATGACTGTAGTAGTTTTTTTTTTTTTTATACATATCCTAATTCGAAGTTAATAAAAGTAAGTTTTTAATAGTTATTTTCTTCTCTTGCATTTTATCATCCATGTTGGCACGCAACAATTCGAGAAAAGGACACCTCTCGCCACCTTCGTCTTCAATGCGGTAAATGTGTTGCCATGTTCACTATCAAACATGATGGAAAATCCAATCTGATAGCGGATTTAAACGAAGAAACGATTCCACGATGAGGTAGCCATGTGAATATGAGCCAAACAAGTAGAAATCAGGGTCTCAAGATGCAATCTTGGGCTGGTTTGATGTTTGCTGACTATCAAGGAGGCCCAAGTATTCATCCACAATCAGAAGCTGCACTCTATGTTGAATCTGTTGCCCACGGACTCAAGTCTATGCCTTCCAATTCCGGTATAAATACAGTTGAACATTCCTTTTATAATGAGAAAGAAGATCTCGGTAATGGAGCTGAATTATGCGCAGGCAAGTACAAAGAGGACCAGGCGTTAGCTGACGCACAGTAGATGTAATGGATGCCATCAGAAGCACATGCATGTGTAGCCCTTGCATTGAATACTCAATTGACTTGCTTCAGGCCGTGAGTTGTTTGCACAAGTTTGCGTTTAGCGTGATACAGACTATGTAATGGGATATTCCCAATGATATCCACAAGGGCATCTCTCAATACAATCAATTCTTGAAGGCACTAAATACAACCAGGCACGCTATCCCTACCATATACGCAGGTAGCATGTATGCTCGATTGTGTTTGTAAAAGACGTGCTACTGATAGTTTGAGCGAAAACATGTGCTCTGGTATGCATGCATCATTCGAAAAAAAAAATGACGACAGAAAGCTGGGTATCGACGAAACGCTTCATCATGACAACTTGGTGTTGTTGAATCCAGTTCAGGGCTACGTTGAAATGACCAAAAACGGATAGAAATTTTACAATGCTTCTAATGCACAGGAAAATTCCAACAAGAGCAAATCTTTGAAACATAACATGTTCAAAAGCGTTTTCAACTTGAAAAGCGCTAAAAGTAAGCATCTTTTCCTATTGAACCATGGCTTCCTACTTGAACCAATTCTCCAATGGCTTGAATACCAAGGTTATGACATGAATGAACTCTCAGTGCACGGAACAGGTGAGCAGCGAAACTGAATAACGGTGCATAAGACTCACTGTGTATAGTATAGAGGATGATGAAGGTTATGTTACTTTTGGCTTTCCATATAGGAATGCAAATGGTGAGCTTTCAATCAAAAATCGTTTCCGTTCAAATCCCTAAGGAAATGGAAATAAGCCATGGGAGAACAAGAGACATACCATCTCACCAAAGAGAGGTTGATTGACTCATGCAGTACCAATTGCGCAGAGATCAGTTTCACTGTATGTTTCATCAAGATGGATGTCAGTTGGTAAAGGCAGTTGAAGCACTCTTATAAAAGTGATGACCATTAATAAGATGACATTAGGGAAGAGCTTGCTGAATGGCGGCTGGATCATACCATCGCACAAGCTTGACATAGATGCAGTGGCATGTTTACAATAAATCATAGTGGAAAAGCAAATCTACTCAACGATATTGACAATCCAGATTATTGCAAGTAAGTCCAGAAAGACACGATTCGTTTCCAACTTGTATTGCACGCAAGCGCATTATAGCTACTACATTTGTATTCCTCAAAAAATAAAACACTTCAAAACGGAAGATTCCTCAAAATAGATCTTGCAACACCGGAACGTCTGACATTTCCTAAACGCCAGACTTAGAAGCGGTACCAAAGGGACGAAATTGCGACTTTCAGACTAACATCTTGGCACCTCACATTCTGAACCACAGCACTTTTTTCGAAGAAATTGATTACATAATCATAAATAAAGATTCAAGGGAGTGACTAAGTGGCATATGCTGCAAAAAAATTGAAAAAAAGTAAAATCAACCAAGATTTTTTATTAATGATAACGGCTAGTTCATGAAATAATGAGGATTCTAGGTGCCATTTTTAAACAGGGGAGATTGCGCATATAAATTGGAACGTTTAACCAGGTTGAACAAAGCAAGCTAAAAACTTCTAGTTTTTGCAGCAAGATGCAGCAACATGTCAGGTATCGATTAATATTTTGAAAACAGCAAGTTAATAAGGCCATTGTTGTATGGTCTGCATTTTACTTTGACCCCTTTTTTTTATGTCCTCCTAGTATATAGTTGCGGGATCTGAATTTTGATATTTTCAGTGATGGTCCATATGAATTGAAAAATCTAT
>JAXQGS010000980.1:0-13002 GCA_037040325.1 Mucor sp. M7501 | reverse complement strand
CAATGTCCAACTCAATCCAAGCTTCCTGCGTGTCCCTCTTGTCCGCGTAATGTACTGTTTCGCTAGATGATACACTAGTATAGACCATCAAACCAGATGTTATTAAGCGCATTGTTCTGTAAGCAGCCCTCAAATGTATTTACCACGGCAAAATCAAGAGTTTGAATCGCTTGTATCTCGCCAACAAAGCGCGATCTCGACCTCAAAGCATGTGTCATCGTGCTCTACGACCTGACATTAGGCTATGGATCACTTTTCTGCGATTTTTTAGGGATAGAGTTGATCATCGATTTTTGGAAAATTTTGCCTTGTAGTAGCAAGGAAAAAATGGATGATTTTGAATGATGGAGGTTTTCACCTCGAAAATGAAGTTTTCTACTAAGGTGTTCCTATGCTCAAAACAACCGTAGAAACGCATAGGAGCATATAAGAGTGTCATTCAGCCAACTTACTATAGTGTTTGTAGACCTTTCCTCCAAAAACGTGTTTTGCATTTTTCGACAGTAACTCTCCACAGAATAAAGGGATCGCTTTGAAATCTATACCATTGAATTCCTCGTTCAATTATGCATGTATAAGTCTAGAGAAATACCTGCTGTTCGAGTAGAAAAATCCTGTGTAATTGCTCCTGAAAGGGTTTTGGATGTCCAATCGACGGATCTGGAGGACCAGTGGCAGCAGCCAGCTCTAAAATTCAATCCCAGCATAGGCTGCTGCGTTTTGCCGTGGCAAGCACCTTTTGTATGGTAAAAAGACACTATAAAGACGTCTGATTGCTTTTGATACGCACAATATCTGCCTGTGAAACCCTGTAGACTTCAATTGCATGATGATACACTTTAAAATCTGGCATTTAACTATACATTTTGAGGAATTCTCCTCGTTAATGAGCACAATTCTTGGGTTCAGATGGCAGCTTCGGTGAGATGTTTTGCAATGGCTTTCTGAGCTGCATCGACAGGGATGGGCTATATCTGATGAAAAAAGGTATTTATAACGTGCTAAAAGCTGTACTTTTTCCTAGCATACAGACTCGGTCTCAAGGCCTTTACAGCTATTCAGTTTAAGAGAATCTCGATACGACAAGAGTCGCTTTCTTTTCCCCCACCAGCAGTCTCTTGAATCGAGTTATGACAGTAGTAAGATATGGCTAGGAATTGCTTGCTTTAATAATGGAAAGAGTAGTATAGAATGAATGCACATGAATAAAAATTATGATAATAGAGAGAGAGAGAGAGAGAGAGAGAGAGGAGTATGCAGCATATAGTATATGTAGTTGAGGATGGTAACGACGACAACATCTTGAGAAATCAACTATAATCCCCAGGCACGATTCGGTGGCAACCATACGTAGATATCCCAATATTGCAATCCGATTTGTATTGACAGCACCGAATACAAAATGTCTCGCTATCAGGCTCAATCAGGTTTACCCAGTGCTTTAACCCATTGCAAGTGCCATGAGGTAGGTTCTAAAAAAAAAAGTATGTCAATAGAGTCATCAGTATGTCACAGTTTACAAGCTGTATATCCTCTGGGTTTATGTATACGCACTTTCCGGTCGTACTGCCCCCCTCCGTCCTCTGTCAAGATGTCGTAAGCTGTATGATTGATCCGACCCGTGACCTGAACATAGGTATTGGTTTGATAAAAGTGAGCAGATTGGATGAACCCACTAGGAAAGCATTTAGCATCATGTTTGGCTACGGTGCAAAATGGATCACCATCCGTTTCAGTAGCAGATACAGATTGTCCAGGATGAGGAGGCAGATAGGTACAGAAATCAGTATCGGAATTGACAGCAATGTCTACACCTGTGCCACGCTTGGTTTTGCTGTGAGCAGGAAATGGGATAGCAGATGCTGATGCCACTACTACTACAAACAAGATGAATGTCAATTGCATGGTATAAAGAAATGCGCAAAACAGTGTATGTGTGGTTTTCCTAAAAGCTCATCCTCTCTATTTATACAAACACTCGCACCCATTGTCAATTTGCTGTTGTTGTTATTGTATTTCGGATTCCCCTCCTGTCAGGAGGTTGGTTATGCATTTGAATATCTCGTAGTACTATATTCGTGGTGGTCACAAACAATAGCTCAACCCCCCCACGGCTTGTTAAATCATGGTTCGGGTGTGTGTGTGTGTGTGTGTGCTTTTTTATAGCCCCCCCTTCCCCCCTTTTCCCCCCTTTTATTCTTTATAGCTTTACACATGTCGAAAGTTGGTAAAGCTTTGGCCGTTTCATTTGGTGCGCTAGCAGGTGGTGCAGCTGGTTTCTATGTCTTGGAAATGTACAAAATCAAGTCAAAGGTAGGAAATAAACTCTGTTCATCCTTATCAAGAAGGGCTAATTGGGGACTTGGATATCACACAGGAAAAGAGATTAGCTATGCTTTTAGAAAAGAAAAAGGAATACGAAAGCATACAAGGAGGAGAAAACTCATCATCGCTCTAACAACGACGGATACAATCATTACTTATATACACACACACACACACTCACTCACTCGCACAGATGGACGGCTTGAATTGATTTGATGTGTGAGGAAAACATTGGAGCAAGAAGGTTGACTCGCCATCTATTCCAGGATACAGCATCTATATATTATTTAAACGAATAAACCCACACCATTGACTATAGACTCTTGATCTTTTTATCCAACACTATATACTCTCTTGTCAAATTAAGGCTGATGTTTAAAGCATCATCGGGCTCCACACAGTCTTGTATCCCGGATGTCACATTTAAAGCAGTTGCTAGGGTAAAAAATATTTCTTTTTCTCTCCCTTCCCCATCATTCATCATGTTGTCCAGAGCACATTTATTAAGACGCTCTCATGTGTTGAATAGACAATCCCTCTTGTTGAGCACATCGACAAGAGCATTTGCTTCGAGGTAATGCCTTTTTTTTTTCCGAAATGTAATTGACATGTATTAAAAGATGGTGTTGCAGAGGACTTCAGGAAGAGAGAACCAAACAGGTCATTGAGGAAATCAAAAAGCTGGAATACCAACTTGAATCCCAATCAAAGCAGGTACGTTGGCTGCTGCACCCGTCTATCGAGGGCATCGCTCGCTCGCTGATCCTGACACATTTGCTTAGAAATCTGCTTCCTTTGACAGGGTGGATGAGCAAGACATTGCCTCCATTTACAAGGAATTGGCAGCCCCTATTCCTGTCAAACCTAAAATCAGCAGCGACTATTTGGAGAAATTGCGAATCAAGTTTTTGGATACTCGTCAACAACAGCAGCAAATTGGAGGAGATCAACAGGCGGCTGCTCTATTGACCCAACTGCCCAGTGATGCCACTGCCGAGGCCTCCAAGGATGCACCTGCCACCACCACCACCACCACTACTACTACTACTACTGCGGCGGAAATGGCTCAAAATCTGAGTGTACAAGATTTCGAACAGTTGATCTACGCCAACGCCTTGGCAAAGAGGCCTGTGGAAGCCGAGAAAGCATTCGACTTGATGACCAGCTACAACATGACACCGAGTCTAAGATCAGTGAATCACTTGATGGATGCTTATGCCAATGCCAACAACTTGGAACAAACAGTGGCCACCTTCAAAAAATTAGAACAGCTCGGCATGAAACCAGACATCTACACATACGGCACCCTGGTCAAGGCATTTGTCACCAACAAGCGCTTGGACGATGCATTTGTGATTTTTGAAAAAATGAAGGGTGCGTCCATCATTCCATCTCAGGTAAGAATCCCCCCCCCTCCCCCTTTCTAGTGACACTTTGCATGAAAAAAAGCTAACGTACACTTGCACAGCCCATTTTCTCCAACCTCATCAGTGGATGTTTGAAAGCAAACAGAGTGGAAAAGGCATGGCAAGTGTTTGACTCGATGCGATTATCCTATCACCAGCCCGATGAAGTGAGTTTCACACTGATGCTGCATGCTTGTGCCAAGGTAAGCTTGTCTGTAGAGTGGCGCTTAAAGAGAGCTCATAACATGTTGGCATTGTAGAAGGGAGAAGTGGAACGTGCATTGAACTTGTTTGAGGACATGGCAGGATATCAGCTGTACCCGACAGACGTTACTTTTAACGTTCTCATCAACGCCTGTGCTAAGCGACCCGACTATTACAATGAAGCCTTCAGTTTACTGGATCAGATGCAGACCAGCTATGGATTTCAGCCCGACAAAATTACCTACAACACACTTTTGACAGCATGTGCGAGAAAGAAGGATCTGAAGCAGGCTCGTCTCATTCTGCAG
Source organism: Mucor sp. M7501 (assembly GCA_037040325.1). NCBI lineage: Eukaryota > Fungi > Mucoromycota > Mucoromycetes > Mucorales > Mucoraceae > Mucor > Mucor sp. M7501. The sequence continues at coordinate 8,759 of JAXQGS010000980.1, read as the reverse complement.
ACCATGTGGCAGGATGTCGAAAAGAACGGCAGTGAATCTCTACTGAAACCCGACAGCACAACGTATACCAACCTGTTTTGGTGTTATGCTAGCTATCACCCAACACCAGCATCTCAAAACCAACACCCACCCAAGCCGAAAGCAGCGCCCACTACCACCACCACAGCATTATCCACTGAGCGACACTTGCTGCCTGTCGCTGTCCCCAGCAAACGATCGCTCGTCGTCAAGGAAGCGGAATGGCTGTTTAAGCAGATTGAGCAAGATGTGGAAATGACGCCTGCCCTGTTGACATCTTACTTGACTTTGCACATTTCTCAAAAACAGACGTCAACGTGCGAGGATATTTACACCAAGCTGTTTGACCAACACGGCGTTGAAAAGAACGCATTCACCTTTCAACAAATGCTGCATTTATGCTACAACACCAAGGACAAGAGATTGGCTTGGAAAGTGTGGGAGGATTATCAAGACTTTTTAGAGTCGAGAGCCGAGCAATTCGACAAAGTGCATGCATCCAGCGAAATTGAGAAAAAGGCGATAGAGGCAGAAAAGAACGCACTCGCCATCAAGGAAGGATGGAAAGACTATCAGCAGCAACACATGGCTGTACTCATGGCCAATACATTAGCAAGGTAGCTATTTTTTACGCACTCTCACACGAACCGAATTCTAAAACAAGCAAATATTTAGATCAAATGACACGAAAAATGCATTGAGTATATTAACAAGCGAGCTACGTCGTTCGTCTAGTATGCAGGCTCCTCGTCTGCGTGAAATGATGCCAGTTTACAACAAATGTATCCAATTAGAAGACGAGCAGACCAAGAAGGAACTCGTCCGTATCTGTATTCAAGACCTCAAACGCCCTGGAAATTCCAAGTACAAGCGGGTCAACAGAACTGATTAAAAGATGTGTATAGTATTATATATTCCCCCCCCCCTCCTGCCTCCCCTCTCCCTTCATCCATGTGTACCATAAAATAAAATACATAGAATACTTTAGAATGAATGTTGGGATGTGTGCAATGTGAGTAACGTGCTGCATAGGGTGCCTTGACATATTGAGCGTTTCTCGAAAGATCCAAACCTTGAGTTAATGCTAGATGTTTTCTTACAAATAGCACTTGGACATCCTTGCATGAATGTGAGGCTTCCTCTAAATACTCGACGGAAAGCTAGCTTATTGGCTTGCAGTTCCCCTGGTGGTATCAGCCTGCTTGATGGCGTGCTGTTGTTGTTGTCTTGAAAATGTCAATTGTCAAAAAGGAAAAAAGATGGCCTTGTTATCATGAACCTTTTTTTTTTTTCCAGATTTAAATGGAATATGCCTTGAGCAGACTGGAAAAGAAAAGCTTATTCTGCCTGTCTTTATAGTAGCTTAAAGAGATTTGCCTCTCTTCGTTATGTGCAAGCTAGCTATCATCGATGCATGTCTAGTCATAGCATCTGAATCCATAAGCCCTGCCATGGGAGTTCTCTCAGGCAATATATAAAAGAGAAATTAGTGTGAAACCAATAAGCGTCATTACAATGCTATATACATTATAAAAGTCCTGTTTATTTATATTGTTTGTGATCATACGATGCAAATGTTTAACATGTACGGTATACACACAGCACTGTGAACTGAAGGGGGGCCGTTTACTCTCTCTCTCTCGAATCAAAATTTGAACCTAAAATCCTAATTGGGGGGGGGGGGGTTTTTTGCATAAATTGTTCCCATCTCTTACAAGAGACATCACAAGATTTATGTGAGAACCCAAGACAGCAGAGAGGGCGTAATGAGTCAGAAAAGTATAAATACAGGCAGCATGGAGCCTCTCTTTTATTCTACATTATATATTTCACTATATATACCAATCTATTATTCAAAATGCCAATGGTCAAGAATCTTGAGAACGTTCATCAGGAGTTGATGGATATCGCCAGAGAGTCCAACCGTCTCTCCCATACCAAATACACTTCTGATGATGTTGAAAAGCTCCAAAACAGACTTCGCCAAATTGACTCCCAATACAATGAAGGCACCTTTAGCAACCCTGAAATGAACTCTGGCCGCTATGAAGAAGACGGTAATGCCCAGGTGGTCCATGAACTCGAAAAGGTTCACAACACGCTTCATCGCATGCTCTCTCGTATTGATTAAACTGAAAGAAGAAGAACAGAAGAACATTGTATATAAACTCTTCTCAAGAACATCATTTTACCTCACCCCCCTTGTCTATTTTCTCTCTCATGATGAATTCTGGTTCTCTCTCTCTCCATTCTCTCTCTCTCTCTCTCTATCATTCGAGGTCAACACACACACACACACGCTAATTTCAAGTGCAAATAATGAAATAAAAATAAAAATAAAACATTTTAAACAGCAGAATATTTGCATACCTTTCTTTCCTCTATCAAACTCTTCACTATGAGCAACTGGAACATGGATGGCTTAAAGGAAAGCATGAGTAAAGTGGCTGTGTGATTCTGTAACCGCCTTGCAAACTAACCTTCTTGTCGTTCAGCAAACCTGAGTGTAGGTGGTTCCGATAAAAAGTCTGAATGGGACAAGCCTGTAAAACCTCAATCAAATGACAGCAGGTAACCAAACCCACTTAATCACCACGCCTAGTTCAACTAACAGACGCGCCCATGATAGATGGAGTGCCAATGTGGATAAAGCAGGTGGCTGGAATAACCGCCCATTGACGGCACAGGTCTTTGAGACTCGCGGGTATCAACAAGGAAGAGGTCAAGGTAGAGGCGGATATCAAGAAAACTATCAGCGCGGTGGCATGAGAGGAGGCAGAGGGGGTAGAGGTAGGGGCGGCTACCAACAGCAGCGCCAACAACAAAATGACTGGCAGCAAACCCAATCTATCAACAGCAATCAAACAGGTTGGAATGCTCCATTAGACACACATCAATCAAACACCAACGCTGCCTGGGATCAGAAACCTGTTGGTACATCACCTTCTAGCAGTAGTGGCAACACTAGTTCAACGTGGGATCAAAAGCCATCTAAAGCTCAGTCATCTTGGGACCAAAAGCCATCTGAAGCTCAGTCTTCTTGGGATCAACAACCATCTAAATCTCAGTCTTCTTGGGATCAAAAGCCACAAGCTGCCACAACAACACCTTCTTCATCCGGTTGGGATGCTAAGCCTAATGTCAAGCCTGCCACCACATCTGCGTGGGACGCAACAGCACCTGCTACCAGCTCATGGGCTGCTCAGGCAACCAAAGCACCTACACCGCAACCAGAGGAGGATAATGGCTGGAATACACCTACACCACCTGACAACAGCGGCCAATGGGGTTCCATGACCATGGACAGTTTAGGATGGACAGACAAGGGCAAAAAGTCCAAAGATACCATTGAACCTGGTCAAGGTATTTGGAAGGATGGTGTTCATCAACTGGGAGAAGAAAGCGAGGAGGTCAAGACCAAGCTGTTTGGTACAGCCACGGATCATGAAAGTGTTCATTCTGGTATCAACTTTGACAAGTATGAAAACATCCCTGTAGAGACCAAGGGAGAGAACGTGCCTGAGGGCATCACCGAGGTAAGTCTCCAATGCAACATGGTGGTGTTTTTTTTTTTTAGCCTGTTGTAATAACATGACGATGCTCTAGTTCTCCAACTCTGGCCTTGACAAACACTTGCTGGAAAATATCCAATACGCTCGCTACACTACACCCACACCTGTGCAAAAGCACTCGATTCCCATCGTCATGCAACATCACGATCTCATGGCCTGCGCTCAAACTGGCTCTGGAAAGACAGCTGGCTTCTTGTTCCCCATCTTATCTGCCATGTTCTCCAAGGGCCCCTTGGACGAGCCCAAAGAGCCTCGTGTCAAGCAAGGCTACCAATCTTACAAAAAGGCGTATCCCCAAGCACTGATTTTGGCTCCTACAAGAGAACTGGCTTCTCAAATTTACAATGAAGCACGCAAGTTTTGCTACAGATCCTATGTCAGACCCTGTGTTGCTTATGGCGGTGCTGATATTCAGCGACAGTTGCGTTTGCTGGATCGCGGATGCCACTTGTTGGTAGCCACACCAGGCCGTCTGGTGGACATTTTGGAGCGTCGTCGCTTATCGTTTCAAAACATTCAGTATCTGGTGTTGGACGAAGCAGATCGTATGCTGGACATGGGCTTTGAGCCCCAGGTGCGTCGCATTGTAGAGGGCGAAGACATGCCTCCTCCATCCAAGCGCCAAACACTCATGTTCTCTGCCACTTTTCCCGACAATATTCAAAAGTTGGCCAGCGATTTTATGAATCAGTATGTGTTCTTGTCGGTGGGGCGCGTGGGTGCTACATCGGAAAACATCACGCAAAGGATCGAGCTTGTGCGCGATGAAGAAAAGCGTCCTCGCCTGATGGACATCTTGAAAAAGGACAAGGACACACAAGGCCTCACACTGATCTTCACAGAAACCAAGCGAATGGCCGATTCCGTATGTTCATTCCTCAACGACAACCAACTGCCCGCCACTGCTATTCACGGTGATCGAGTTCAGAGTGAGCGTGAAGCTGCATTGGACTCGTTCAGAAAGGGCATCACGCCCATCATGGTCGCTACTGCTGTTGCCGCAAGAGGCCTGGATATCCCCAATGTCACGCATGTCATTTCGTTTGATCTGCCCAGCGACATTGATGACTACGTGCATCGCATTGGCCGTACCGGTCGTGCTGGCAACACAGGTATCGCTACTGCATTTTTCACCCATGGCAACCGCTTCATGTCGAAGCCCATGGTGAAGCTCCTGCAAGATGCCAAGCAAGAGGTGCCTGGATGGCTGCTCAACATGAGCCAAGACAGCGGCAACGACCCGTCCAACTTCCAACCCACACACGACAGAAGAAGACAAAGACGAAGAGACGATGGCGATGATATCGGACCCCGTGTCAGTTCATACAGAGTGCAATGGTAACGAACTGAAAAATGTGTACATATGAAATAAAGGAATAATATGATGTTTACAAGCTTATTTGAAATATTTCCGTTTTCCAATGTAAAGAACATGCTAAGGAGTTTTTTTTCTGCTCTTCAAGAATGCTCGTTTGATATTTATATTGGCTTGCGCGCTTTGACATCACAATCGTATTGCTCTTTGTTTCTCTACTTTCTCTATACAGCATGTCATATTACTACCAGAGAATAGCCGCACTTTTCGTCTTTTCTCTGTTCATTCTCCAAATTATAGCCGCCGCGTCTGTTCAGGAGGCTGATGCAGGCAAGAAGCTTACATTGACTTTTGACGAGGTCAACAAGAAATCAACAGCAGCAGAGCCCACTCAAACGCCCTCTGCTGACACCGACTTGGATGCTGCTGCTGACAAGGACAAGATCCAACCCCAACAAGCTACACCACAACACGATGGAACAGATGAAGAGGAATACGAGGAAATTGAAATCATTTCAGGGGACGAAGAAGCCATGTTTGGTGAAGAGGATATGTTGGGCGATGAAGTGTTGGAAAATCCTCCACCTCCTCAAGAGATAGAGCCCTTTGTCGACGAAGAAGAAGCTGAACCTTCCGCCACTGTTGATGCCGCTTCAGCATCAGCTTCCATGTACGATGAAGGTGTGTGTATGGACAGGTGTGCCATCGGAACATTTTATCCGTATTAACATGAACAATGCTAGAATCCATCTCTGCAAACGCTCTCAGCCTTCCTCCATCCTCGTCAACAAGACCCGCTGTGGCTCAAGTAACAGGCTGTAGAACTCAAGGACAGATTGCATTGACATATGTAGGTTCACAGAGCGAATAGCCAGCCTTGTAGCTCTACTAATCCTACAAAACAGAGCGAAGGACCCAGCGATGTAACAGCAAAGATCGTCCGCCAGTTGACCAAGGCTGACGCTCGTGCCAACTTCTTTGTTAATGCTACGTGGCTTTATACTCAACAATACGCAATGGTGGTGCAAAACATTTACAATGCAGGCCATTTCATTGGCATGACATACCGCGTGGCCAATGACGATCCCTCGGCTCTCACTGACGAAGATATCCGCAAAGACATCCTGGACAATGCCCACATCATCGAGACCTTGATCAATGTTGCGCCCAAGTATGTCCGTCTCCATTACACTGAAGAGAAGGATATTCGCACAGAAGGCATTTTGAGAGACCTCGGCTTCATCATTGTCGGCTACAACCTGGACAGTCAAGATTACATGAAGAAGGAGGCCACTGGTGCAAACTCGATTCAAGAGATCTACTCGGAAACATTCAAGAAATACAAGGACACGTATGATGCCAAGGGCTCATTCATCTCGATTCAGTATGATTTACCTTATACTGGATCCTTGAATGCTGTGTCCCACATTATCAACACCATCGACGAAGAGGGCTACACCATGGTGCGATTAGATGGCTGTCTGAACGACCCCAAACCCTACAAGCGATGTAAGTTGTGCCCACCCTGACCGCTTTCTTTATATCATACTCACCATCCTTTCGCTTGTCTATACCAACAGTTGCCAACAGCACAGAATATGTAGGAGATAAATTCTCATTTGAATCAACTGGCTATCATCAAGGCCAAAAGTCAATTGTACTGGATGCCACTGATGCAGCTGATATTGAGGAAGACGAGTTCAAAATTCAGGGATTGAAGACGAGTCAAGCCGCTGCTCAATTAGCTCCATTCATGACAGTGACTCTTTGCATCATTGGTGCTATTTTTACATTGTTCTTGTAGATTCTCCTCTTTCTTTTAATACCATTCAATAAAGTAATTTTTATTTTCTATTCTTTATTCAGATACACTATTCAAGCCAATAGAGCTACATTCGATACTAGGTTTTGTTTTGTTCAAATCGGATGTGTCTATCTCGAGGCAATGCAGAGAAGATCCTTGAGGAAAATCATCCAGATTGGAATACTAGATTTGGCTGTGGGCAAGTGGCATAATGTAAATGCTGTCGCTGGTTGGTATACAGTGTGGCTGCACTCTTTGAGTGTGGCTCTCCAAAGCTTGAACGTCGATGCTGAAGGAAAGCCCGTCGTGATCTGTCGTAAACTATTGGAGGAGGAGGGGGGTGATCAAAAGATAAAAGGAGTACCTTTTTCCAGTGATAGTGTTCGAGAATTCTTTTTTTGATGTTTTTCGCTATCTGTTTGTTTGCGGTGGAAATGGGGGCGCTCAAGTCTTTTGCTATGTTGGTCGTTGTGTCCAGGTTGCCGCCAGCGAACTCCAAACAACTCATGTTATTGACATTGGTAAGACTCTCGAGGAGGCCAATTGCTGGTTGCCATGATTTGGTATTTTTTTTTTTTTTTTCGTCTTCATGACAAATGCTAATGTTGGCGAAATCCCCCTTGGTAATTAGCACGTTCTTGAGATAAATCACAGCTAGTTTTTGCAGAATTTGTGAAGAAAGAGATGCTAGTGATTTCGGGCTGAAGCCATATTTGGTTGCTGGTAAATCACAAAGCGTGAAAATTTGTTGCGGGTTGATACGTTGTGTGATCAAATTCCTTCACTGTGGCTCTCCAAAGTTTGTATGTAGATGACAGTCGTTATTTGCCTGAGGTAGTTTAGTGACAATGGTGGTTGGTTTCCGCGGGCAGCCTCTCTTCGAACCAATAGCTCACAATTGTCATTGGATAGGTTGGGCAAAGTTGTTGTGGGACCAACAAGTACCTCGATGCTGTTTTGATTGATCACGACAGAGCTTGTCACCAACACCACGTTAAAATGAGGAAATCCGATTACCAGTTTCTTGATCAACTGTCCACCATCTGAGGCGTTTATCACTTTCTTGACAAATGCAGACTTGCTAAGGGGTATGCTAGCTCCACTTGACATCCACGGATGTGCGGAAGTATGCTGCTTTTGGGTTTCTCTATTGATTTTGCCCTACTCCTTTTGCAAGCCTTGCTGTTGGATGGGCCTTTTTACCGTGTTCCAAGTTGTGGTTGGGAATAATTTTGATGTTTTCTAGAGAGAATATAATGAGATGAGAAAGAAGGGTAAACAGGTTAAAAGAACAAAACTGTGTATTTTAATATAGCATTTACGTCACGAGCAGATCATGATAAATTGATTGGCCTTAGAGTACAGTAGCGGCCATTTCCTTTTCAAGAACCGCCTCTTTTTATAGTGTATTCGGCTGTTTTTACGCGCTGTACTGGCGCCGGTCACTATTTTCAACCTCAGTTTAATTCCAGCTGATATTCCCCTCGTTTTCGTATTCATTTCGTATTCATTTTGCAATGCTTTTACTCAAAAAACGATAGCTCTACAGCCGCTGAAAGTGCCTGTTTTTGTTACAACGCGCGTCAGTTAACTTGAAGAAACCTGGTTGATGGTAATAGAGTAAGTTTTATTCGCGTTTGCGCACTGGAGGTATTATATAACGTTAATTTCCCCATTTTTTTTACAATAGGACTACTGTTGTTACGTTGGTCAGCTCCTGGTTATTGCTTGCTGCCTTGTCTATAAGGCACCTCTTGTGTTACAACGTTGTCTTTACGAATGGTATTATAAGAGTAAGTACTACTGGCGACGACCACACACTCACAGTTGGATACAGTACTGTAATATTAATATTTCTTTATTATTGTAGAACTCGTCTGTTATTCCGGTCTACTCTTGTTCTGGTTTGTTTCCTGTTATATCAGCTAGCACTGGTGTTAGTAAGTCATTCGTGCTACGGGTAAGTATATTCTATTATTTCTCTTTTGTTTACGATATGTAACATTCATTGAACGTTCATATTGCTTCTTTTTTCGTATCAACGCAATCG
>JAXQGS010000979.1:0-12768 GCA_037040325.1 Mucor sp. M7501 | reverse complement strand
ATTTGAACCCCCGCCTAACGAAAAAACAGAGGGAAACCCTCGCATTTTTTTTTCTAGGATTTTTGTGTGTGTCGAGCTCATTCTGGCGTTGGGATTGGCTGAAAGGCTGGACAGCAAGTGAGATCAAACCACTGCAATTACTGAAATAACATTTAATTAATAATTCAACAAAAATAATAAAAGCAATGGCAAACCACGATAGCAATTAGCTGTATTCTATTGTTTGTGTATAAAAGGAATTCAAGGTACTGGATTTGAGTAAAAAAAAAAGAATTTTGTTTATGCATTTGATAGCTTGCAAGTGTACTACTACTATTATTAGTCTGATGATGAAAAGCAGTAGATGTTTTTATTGGGATATTTAATGAGTGTTGTTGACGTGCGATAAGTATAATAACCAATGGAAACGTGATGGCCATATCGTTCAATTTAAGGAATAACTTTGATGAGGTTGGGTGAACCATCGTCATAACAAGATTTAATGCTGCTTTTACAGTTTAAGGTGTGATGTTTTTTGTTATCGAATTGTGGATGCTATCTTTATCTCGCTTATTGACAGCTATGACATTAGAGGGGATAGCTGACAAACTTGAAGAATACGTTGTTGTTATTGTCTTGATTTCATATGGATAAACAGTAAAACGCCTGAGCTGCTGACGACCATCGTGAGTGTCAATGAGTACATTATAATCAAGAAAGTACACAACAAGATGGTGTCATACCAATAAGAACACTCGGTCGTGAAGATTACTGAACGCCTACCATCTTATCCATGTATAATCAACAAGTTGCTTCTTGTTGTGATTATTATTCAAATCAAGCATAAATCACTTCCATACAATGTATTGAAATGTGTCTTACTAGATGCTCTGGGCAATGCGAAGAGATATATATAGAGCATATTCATGTATTTTGAGCTATTCTCAAGCTTTATTTTTCTTGGAGCAGTAGGTAGTATAGATTTGTGTATAGGTGATCAAATGTCTTGATTAATGCTTATTGTTCAATCTCTTTCTAATTAATGCGTCTACGTGTTGGACGCTGATAAAAGACGACAAAATTGCTGTCTATTTAACAACCACTATCGATCGATACAAGAAAGTATTGCAAACCTAAATTCGAATACAACACATCATGATATTAAGTAATAAGCATCAGATACACATGAAATGGATGGTTTCAATCATTTCCACATCTGGATGTTTGTGCTCTGGCAACTCCGATGTGCCACACGCGATGCGAGTCTATTGATTTCTGCTCAAGCAAACACTTTTTTCGCTATTCTTTTGCATCCCAATATCAAACATGAGCCCTATTGGTGTAAGTGAATTCATCCATCCATGCATGCATCCTCGCCATCCATCCACACATTCATATTAAACACTTGTTTTATAGACTATCAAGACTTATCCCAACAACCCTCGTGTTGCCAAGGCCCAAATCGCTGCTGCTTACAATGGTTTGGAGTTCAACATTGAAGATTTTGATCTCCAAAAGGACAGAACTCCTGAATTCTTGGCCAAGTTCCCCATGGGCAAGGTCCCCGTCTTTGAATCTGCTGAAGTCAACCTTGCTGAATCTTCTGCTATCGGTTACTATGCTGCTGCCTTGAAGAGCGATTCAGCTCTTTTGGGTAAGAACGCTGTCGACCAAGCTTTGATCTTCCAATGGGTTCTTTTCTCAGAGACCGAGATTACCGCCAACACCGTTGGATGGCTCTCTCCTCTCCTTGGTTTCTCTCCCTACTTGAAGCCCAATGTTGATGCCGCTGCCAACAACCTCAAGCGTGCTTTGGGTGCCTTGAACAAGGTTTTGTTGACCAAGACTTACCTTGTTGGTCATCAAGTTACATATGCTGATATTGCCGTTGTCACTGCTCTTGTTCCTTCTTTCACCAAGGTCCTCGATAAGGCTGCTCGTGCTGAATTCAAGAACGTTACTCGTTATGTCACAACCGTTGCTGCTCAACCCAACTTCAAGAAGTTCATCGGTGATGTTCAACTCTGTGAAACTCCTCTCAAGTTCACTCCTCCCAAGAAGGAGAAGAAGCCTGCTGCTCCTGCCAAGGAGGCCCCCAAGAAGAAGGAAGCTGCTCCCAAGGCTGCTGAAGCTGATGCCGAAGAGCCCGCCAAGCCTGCTCCCAAGCCCAAGTCCAAGTTGGATTTGTTGCCTCCCTCCAAGTTCATCATGGATGCCTGGAAGCGTGAGTACTCTAACAACGATACCAAGGATGCCATCAAGTGGTTCTGGGATAACTTTGATCCCGAGGGTTACTCTATCTGGAAGGTTGACTACAAGTACAACGATGAATTGACCTTGACCTTCATGTCCAACAACTTGATCGGTGGTTTCTATGCTCGTCTTGAACGTGCCCACAAGTACGCTTTCGGTTCCATGATTGTCCGTGGCGAGAACAACAACAACACCATCTCTGGCTACTTTGTCATCCGTGGCCAAGAGGTTCCCTTCGAGATCTACGATGCTGCTGATTATGGATCTTACAACTTCCAAAAGATTGAGCCTGCTCAATACGAGGAGAAGAAGGAGGAGTTCTACAAGTACCTCGCTTGGGAATTCGATGACTGTGTTGATGGCAAGGTCTTCAAATAAGTAATGTGCCTTGGCCCATCATCCACATACACTCGTGCTGTAACAATTCAATAAAACACAAACGCACACACACATGTCATCTTCATACTACAGTCCGTGTCTTTTATTTTTGCAGTGTGAATATTGGGTATCCCGGCCAAGGATGATTGCTCATAGTTGCAATTGTCTTGCCTGCCGAGAGGTAAAAACGAAATGTTTGGAACCTAGATTAAAGACAACCAAGATCTCATATAGACTCGATGTTTTTTAGTAAATAGCATTCGAGACAGATACGTGATCTACATTTTTTCTATTTAAAGCCAGAGAGCTGGATTCTGTGCACAATTCATGTTTCTTCTTTTTTCATTCTTCTACCCTTGTATTTTTCGCTTAATAAACCATGGACGACAACAGTAATAATATACAGTTTCTACCATTGCTGGCGCCTGACCAGAATCAAGGCCGCATTGTTCATGTCACCCACCAAATTCCCTACCAAGTGACCCATGACATCAAAGAGGACGAACGGCTGCAGTGGACCTTTACTTCTCGGCATGGGCATGCTGCCATGTACGCTGGCATGCAGTCGTTGATCGATGAATGGGAGACAGTGTGCATCGGCTGGACGGGAAAGATGTACGAAAGGTCAAGGAGCTCATCCGAAGATGTCAACCGCCTCGAGATCGATGAATCCACGCTTTCCGACAAGGAGAAGCTTGCCATGACCACCCAGTTGCAGCAGGAGCACAACTGCATCCCCTTGTTTTTGGATAGCGAGAGTATTGCTGGACACTACCACGGCTACTGCAAAACATGTATGTGTGTGTGTGGGGTTATGTTTGATGTGTGCAGTAGACTGACGCCCGAGTGCTTCACCTTAGTATTGTGGCCCTTATTCAACTACATTATTTGGAATGACGCTACAGATGGCCGTATCGAGAAGACACAATGGAATTTCTACGAAGCAGTGAATCAGAAATATGCAGATCTGATTGTGGAACAGTATCAGACAGGCGACGCCATTTGGATTCACGATTACCACTTACTGCTTGTGCCAGATATGGTGCGCGCTAAACTACCAAAAGCACGCATTGGATTGTTTGTGCATTCGCCATTTCCCAGTTCAGAAATCTTTCGATGCTTACCGAGTAAAGTAATATAAACATAGGCAAAGCCCCCCCCCCATTGTGTGTACTAATGTCTGTGTGCAGAGCGACAGGAGATCCTCAAGGGCATGTTGGGTGCAAACCTAGTTGGATTCCAAACCTATGCGAATGCAAGGCATTTCATCTCAACCTCCACCCGAGTTTTAGGATACGAGAGCTCCCCTGACGGCGTGGAGAATGACGGCCATTTCTGCCATGTGGGCACATTTCCCATAGGCATTGACGTGGATGCGGTGGACTCGATACGCAAAAGCTCAGACGTAGTGCCCAAGATCAAGGCCATCACTGAAATGTACTCGGACAAGAAGATCCTCGTCGGAAGAGACAAGATTGATCTGGTGCAAGGTGTATTACAGAAACTGGCTGCATTTGAAAAGTTTCTCCTGGATTATCCCGAATGGCAGAACAAGGTGGTGCTGATTCAGGTGACCGATGCCAACTCGACAGACAGCCTCAAGAACGAAAACAAGGTGTCCGAGATGGTAGCGCACATCAACGGCAATATCGGTAGTTTGGAGTGGAGTCCTGTGTATCACTATCACCATCAAATCCAGACGGACGAATACTATGCGCTGCTGTCGACAGCAGACGCAGCGCTGATCACAGCAGTAAGAGATGGCATGAACACAACCTGCTCAGAGTACGTCATGTGCCAGCAAGAAAAGCACGGCTCCTTGATTGTGTCTGAATTGACGGGCACTGCAGGCTCTATGGGCTCTGCGTTGCTGGTCAATCCCTGGGATTATGCGGGTGTTGCCAAAGCAATCAACGATGCATTGCTTATGTCTGAAGAAGAAAAGCTGGCGCGACACATGGTAAGTGGTGCTTTGCAGCGTATTCAATGTCGGCTAACCTGTGTTGAAATAGCAATTGCTGGCTCATGTCAAGTCAAACACAACCTCCTTCTGGGCACACTCCTTTGTCAAAATGCTAGTCCACACATGTCTGCTATCTGAACAAAGCACAAACACACCCAAATTGAAGCTAGAGTATCTTCGTGACCAGTACCGTCATTCGAAAAAGAGGCTGATTTGCTTTGACTACGACGTAAGTATACCAGCCATCCACGGACACAGTGCACATCTAAACCTGCGTTTCATTAGGGCACACTGACTCCCATCAAAAAGACGCCCATGGCTGCAGTTCCTCCCAAAGACATGCTCCAGTACCTGACGGCCCTATGCCAAGACCCACGCAACGAGGTGTGGATTATCTCTGGCAGAGACGAAAATGCACTCAACAACTGGCTGGGCCACATTGATCATCTAGGCATGAGCGCAGAACATGGCTCATTCATGCGCTATCCCGACAGCAAGAAATGGGTCAACTTGACCGAACACCTGGACATGAGCTGGAAGAACGATGTGTTGGAGATCTTTACCTATTATACCGAGCGCACCACTGGCAGTTTTATAGAGCATAAGCGTTGCGCACTCACATGGCACTATCGACTTGCTGATCCAGAGTATGGCGCTTTCCAAGCCAAAGAGTGCCAAAACCATCTAGAACAAGCCATTCTGAGTAAACTGCCTGTGGAAGTCTTGGTCGGTAAGAAGAATCTCGAGGTTCGACCTACATCTGTCAACAAGGGCGAGATCTTGAAGAAACTGCTTGCATCCTCCAATACCCCCTTTGACTTTGTCCTGTGCTGTGGAGATGACCGTACAGACGAAGACATGTTTAAGACTCTCAAGAAATCTAATTTGTATGAGCATCAAAAGTTTGCCGTCTTGGTGGGAAATGAGGATCAAAAGACGCAAGCAAATTGGCTGTTGCCCAATGTACAGCAGGTCATTGAAAGCATCCGCATCATGGCTGAGAGTCCATAGATTTTTTAAGCAATAAAGAAAAGAAAACATTGCTGCTGAACCGATGAGAGGATGATGGAGGCAATTCCTATTCTTTATTATTTAAATAATTACATGCTTAATACCTAGTGTATTTTCAAACGAGGCTGAGATCTTGTCCTTGTTCAAGTTCTTTCCAATCAGGACAATTTTGCTAGATGTATCGCTTTGGTTGATATCATCGCCTGCAAATCCTTCCTGAATGTCATATAAATCCTGAACGCCTTGAATCACCATTCTCTTTCGCTGGCTTGTTCCGTCCACTAACTTATCCTTGGGTGGGTACAAAATCCCCTTTAGTCTGAGAACGGTAACTGGATCCTGATCTTCAGCTGTGCCTGAGATTTTCTTTTCCCATAATAACTCTTGGATCCAATTCTCGAGGTGTTCAATGGTGTCGAGTTGTTGGTCAAACTGAATACAGACTGTTTGGATGTCCTGTTTGAACACAAGTTAGTCTCTTGTAGCCACGCCGTATTTTCACTGTGGCCTTCTTACATGGCTGATTTGATGGGCATGATGACTGCCGTGTTCTTGGATCTTTTCTGTCTGATGAACGAGGGCATCAGCATTGCTGACATCATAGGCGTTGATATCGAGGACATAGTCCAGAGGAATTCTACAGCATATAAATATATATAAGTAAAGTTCTAACTGATAGATGTTCACTGCATACCTTGATCTCTCTGTCACAATCATGTCAGCTACCGTGTTGATAGCTGTCAAATCTTCTTTCAGCGACTCCAGTTCCCCTTCCTTTAGTAAATCCTTCTTGTTGATGACAATGCGGTCAGCAATGGCCACTTGCCTAACACGCAGTATCAGCATCCGGCTACTTCCCATCTCCCTGTATAAACTTACTTGAGCGCCTCATTGATCATGACGTCTTCTTTCTTTTCATTCATATGGTCTCTGATATTCTTTGCGTCTACCAAGGTCACAATACCGTCCAAGTAAATCTCGCTTCCCAGACCATCATCAAGCCAAAACATGGATGCAATGGGCCCAGGATCAGCCAAACCACTGGTTTCCAGCAAAATGTAATCAAACTTTCCCTTCTTTTCCATCAGGTTTTCGATTGCCTTGACACCAACGTCCCTGGGAAAAAAAATTCAACTAGTTTAGCATTGATTCAATTTAAAACATGTCATATAGCATACTTTGTGGAACAGCATAAACAGCCGTTACGAAGCTCTAGCCACTCTTCGTACAGATTGCCGTCTTGGTTTACGGAAAGACTCTTTTCAATGTCGCTACCTAGTGCCATGATGAATACACCCTTCTCAAAATACAGATGCTGTCATGCTGCTTACTCTCTCCAAACTCGTTTAAAATCACTGCAATCTTTTTGTCGTGTTTCTCTGTCAAGATGTAGTTGAGTAGCGTGGTTTTTCCGCTGCCCAAGAAGCCTAATCCATAGAACTGAGTCGCTTGTAATGAGCATACAGTACATTAGACTTTACCTGTGACAATCGTAACAGGGATCTTTTTGTGTGGCTCCTCTTCACTTGTGGAAGTGAGTTGTTCACTATGGACATTGATTCATTAGTTGCACACTACTTTTCCGTGGTTTCAATGCATTACGTTGGGTTAGCTGCTGGTACAAGTTCTGGAATCTCGTCAAAATCGTTGGACATAATGTAATTGCAAGAGAGAAAGAAGTGCGCTATGAAAGACATTGCATGCTAGGCTATTTAAATGCTAGTAGTGCTGGCATGTCAACCTCCGGGCCGGATGAATAAACACAGTTACACTCCATACATTACTGCTGGCTGCGCTACACCACTGTTCACATGACAGCTTTGATATGGATAATAATGCAAATCTGAATGCCAACTTGACTGGTTTAATGGGCGTTCAAATAAATCATCATCATCATTATCATATCATTTAGTTGTCTTTCTTTTCTGTTCATATTTCTTTGCGCATCATGGTCAAGACACTCATTTTACCACTCTTGCTGTTCATTCATGTAGCAATAGCCTACAAGACCATCACTGATGTGTTATCAGAAGACGAAAAGTTCTCAACACTGTTGAATCATATCCAGCGCTTTGAATTGGCCAAGTTTGTCAACAGCCTTGAATCTGGAACACTGTTTGCTCCTGACAACGAAGCATTCACCAAATGTCAGTTTGAAATAGATCGCTCAGCTCTGCTATACCATCTGCTGAAGAAGGGCTTACTGATGGACGATACCTATCATGGCCAGCTGAAAGAGACACTGTACATCAGACCAGGTTATCTGGGACCCGACAGCAAAGCAGGTCAGCGCATAAAGATAACAAAAGACGGCAAAAAGACCTTTGTCAATCAAGCCAAGGTCATTGAGAAGGATGTTCAAGTCAACAACCAAACATATATCCAAGTCATTGATCGAGTACTGGAGCCACCTATGTCATTGGGTATGTTGGCAAAAGGGAAAAAAAAAAGCTCCTTTATGTAATCATACCTTGGTTTAACGCATGAACGAAATCTAGGGGATACAATCATCGACAGAAACAAGGCTATATTTGACCTCATGAATTCAACCGACATTATTGATTTGCTAAAGGAAAACAAGCCATTTACAGTCATCTTGTCAAAGCGAGAGGATCCCTTGGAAAAGTTCAATGGTATTGAAAGTTCATATCTGAGATCGTCCTTTGGCAAGGAGGATTTATCCCTCTACTTCAAGTATGCCATCATTGACAAGCCAATTTATATCGATGAATTCAATTCGGGAAAGACAACATGTAGGCTATTGCTAGTAGTTGATGATATACACCGTAGCTGATGTGTCTTCAATCATAGACAAATCGTTATCGGGAGATTCCTTGGTCATTGCAGCTGACAAGGACAAGAAATCCATTACAGTCAACGACATCCCTCTTGTGCAAACAGACGTCATTGCTGCCAACGGAGTGATTCATGAGATGGACGACACATTCGAGTTTGGAGGCATTGATTTCACTGCTAGAAAGTACATGTACGGCGCAAACGGCACGCACATGGTGGAGTTGTTTGACAAATACGACGCGGGGCACTATATTGACCAAAAGGAACTCAACTACACCTTCTTGATTCCTCCCCCTGACAAACTGAATCAGTCGCTTATATCAGACTCTTGGCTTAGATACCACGTAATTCAGGGTTCTTGGCCCCAAGAAAATCTGGTGGATAGTATGCTGCTCCAGTCTGAATTCAAGTCAGATGACCTTGCCAACAACTACCAACGGTTACCTGTCTATGTCGAAAAGGAAAACGTTGTATCTGCTAGCAGCCAGTCTGTTCAGTTTGATAAGTCCAGAGTGATAGGAGAGAGTAGTGAGTATATAGGCCGGTGAATGTAGCAATCAACTTACCATACCTCCCTCTCTGCAGTTCGTATCCATGACGACATGATCTATCAGATATCCGATCCCCTTATTCTTCCAGGAGACATTCTTGGGAAGCTTGTCGTTGATCTTGATTTATCCACATTTATTGCCACACTCTACGTCTCTGAAGTAGTCGATGAAATCAAGAATACCCAAGGACTGACGCTGTTTGTACCCACAAATGAGGCATTTCAAAATATGGGTCTGGTTGCCAAGTACCTCGTTCACTCGTCTGCTAAATCCGAATTGCAGACTGTTTTAAGATATCACGCTGCCAAATCATTATTATACTATGACGATATGACATCCAAGGTGCATGAAGTGGCCACACTAGCCAACTCCACCCTACGCATCAGCCAGAACGAATCGGGCTCTGTGATGATCGGCAGACCTGAAGGCTCAAATGGAAACACAGCTACTGTCACACACGCCAATACGTTAGTCTCCAACGGTGTTGTCCATAAAATCTCTCAGGTGCAGATACCAAATCAAGTAAAGATCTCTAACCAGCACCTGTTGGTCGGCATTGAGGCAAGCACCATGATCCAAATACTGAAAAAGGCGAATTTGCTGGACAAGATCAACCAAGACAACATGGTCGTATTGGCTCCTTCTGACAAGGCGTTTGCTCACATTGATCTAGACGCCCTGTTCGCTGATCAGTATCAGTTGGAGAGACTCGCCAAGTTACATGTAGTGCCTACCGCTTGGCAAGAGAGATGGATCACGACTTTGGATAGCAGTAAAAACCGACATGATAAGAGCGAGTACCCGACATTGCTATCAGATGATGACAAGGTAGCCATCCGAGAGAACGAAAAAGGAGAGTTGTTTGTCGAGGTCAAGAACGGCGGTGAGAACGACAGGGCTCATGTCACTGGTCTGGGGCGTGTCTCTGCGGGCGGTGGTGTCATTGCTATCGATACGGTGCTGTTGCCCATCCGACGAGGTCTCTTTGGCCTTCCTATTGTGTGGTCTATTGTCGTCACATTGACCATCATCATTATTACAGGTGGCATTCTCAGCATTGTTGGTTTCTTTGGCTACAAGGTCTACAACCGAAGAAGATTAGGCTACAGGCCCATCTTTGATTAAATGTATATACTTTTACTTTGCACATCATATATCCCTTTTCATTTTTTTAGTCAATTTTTATTCTTAAATAAAGCTTCTCTTTCTATTTATTATCTATTCTTCTTCCTCGTCATCAGATGTGACGAAGCCACCTGTAGAATCTTCCTCTGATTCATCCTTGTCATCTTTATCATCTTTATCATCTTTATCTTCCTTGTCTTCCTTGTCTTCCTTGTCTTCCTTGTCATCGTCCTTGTCATCTTCAGCATTAGCTCTATCAGTCAACATCTTGACGGCTTCTTGGTTATAGATACGAGAGACGAGGAAGACTTCATTGGTAGTATCACTACTGACAAACAGGCGGCCGTACTTGTCAACGGTCAAGCCATAGGGAGAGATACAGCCTTCCTCATCACAAGGCTCAGTTTCTTCCAAGATTACTTCAGGCTCCTTGTCCCAGCGAGGCTTATGTCCAAGATCATCGAAATGAAGACGCACCACATTGTGTCCAGCAGAGTGTGCAGTAGCACCATGGTTAGCCACAATAGGGGTATCAGTCCAGTTACATGGAAGACCAACAGAGGAACCTTGAGTAGTTAAATCACCAACAGAGCAGAACTCGCCCATATAAAAGTGGACAGAGGTAGCAATGGAGTTGGGCTTGAGAGGCACGGAGGGACGCACATTGTTGGTCTCGACTTGGCAGTAATCATCCAAAGAGACAGAGTCGTTCATAAAGGTAGGGTGAGCCCACTGAGCACCCAATCCCTTGGAAGAGGCGGAAATATCCTTGAGATCAAACTCTGTCATACAGTAAGGAAAGCCATAGTTGGTTTGAGGGAATTCATAGAGGTTGAGCTCTTCAGCAAGGCCAGTGGCGGCGAGATCTAAACACAATGCATTAGTACCATAACATGGCGCAACACACCAAGCACTTACCATGATCAGCACTGATATCAGAACGTCGAATCTCAGACTTGGGAGCACCATTGATACCCCAAAGTCGAGCCTGAGCATCGAAGCCCATGGAACCATACGTATTAGTGCCGTAAGCTTGCACCTCACCATCTGTATTGTAATCAAAACCACGCTCGGGAATAAGTCTAAGGTTGAATTTCTTGATGATGGCTTGCGAGGGGTCTAGTTTATCGTTGATATCAGCGACGGAACGAGGCACAAAGGCATGGCCAAAGGGATCAACAGCCACATCAGGCGTAGCGTCTGCGTTGTCAGGATTGATGTTGGTTAAAATCTTGACACCGTTCTCGACAGGAGAATGTTGGCCATCACTGTATGGGAATTTATACACGGAATTGGCAGTGGAGACAAACAGATGGTGGTCAAAGAGGGCGATACCTTGAGCTGCGGGTTGATCCATCTGAGCGTTACTGACAATCAATTGCACATTGGAATTGCCACACTTGTCCATACGGATAGAATACACACCGTTTTCAGGAGACACGACAAGCACATGGTTGGCAGGATCAATCATCATCTTGCGAGGATTAACAATTTCGTTTGTCAGTACAAGCACTTCATAGCCTTCCATGACCTTGATGGAACGAGAGGGGTGGATTTCAACGTCTGGTTTACATAAGGGTTGATCTTCTGGATTGGAGATGATCAAGGGATGCTCTGCTGAAGCATCGGGCACAAGCACATTGTCTGAACCAACACGTAATGCTCCTATCTTGAGTGCGTTGGCTGTAATTCTCTCTTCTTCAGCGGCTGCAATGTCCTCTTCCGATAAGACGCTTTCAGTATCCTTGTGCTTTCTAGCAAGTACCAATGATATACATAGTGTGGCTATCACCAGCAAGTACAAAAAGAGCCTACTCATTGTTTTGCAATTCTATGTGGTATAAGAAGGAATGGAAGAAGACGAGCAAGTGAGACATGGACATTTTGCTTTTTATACAAGCTGTAGGTGTAATTTCCGAGTTTTCTTCGGAAATAATGTGACATATGTACGCATTTAAGCTTTTGTATTAGCAATGCATACACACAAGATGTATTTGCTGACTACTAGAGCGATTTCGACCTCTATATCCAATCCGGGAATATCCAAATACTTCAACACTGAATAGGATTTACAGTCGTAACTCGATTTAAGAGACTGGTAGGGGAAAGAAAGTATCTCTTATATCGAGATTCTCTTAAACTGAATAGCTGCAAAGGGCCTGAAATTGAGTCTGTGTGCTCATGAAAGTGCAGCTTCTACTACAAGCACTATTGTTTTAAGTATAGGCATTACATTTGCATCTATTCAATACTGAAATTTAGGACATTATTAAAATAATACAGCCCTTAATTGGCAGCCCCAAGGCTTTATTAAGGTCACAAATAAGCGTATGTAGCACATCTGATAAGACTTGAATCGCGCACCTTTTTCATTGTTCATCAGAGATGGTATCGATGCAGCTCAGAAATCCATAGCAAAACTTCTCACCGAAGCTGTCATCTGAGCCCAAAAAGCGTGCCTAATAATGAGGAGAGACCCTTCACATGTATACTCAAATGTCAGATTCCAAACTGCAGCAGCGTACGACTGGAACCTACAGGGTAATGCCGACAGAGATTGAACATAGCGAAAGCAATTCTAGACGTCTATAGTGTCTTTTACTATACAAAACGTGGCTACCAGGGCAAAAACACAGCCTGGCTGGGATTGAATTTTAGAGCTGCTGCTGCCACTGGTCCTCCAGATCCTTCTTTTGGACATCCAAAACCCTT
>JAXQGS010000978.1:0-12686 GCA_037040325.1 Mucor sp. M7501 | reverse complement strand
AAAGCGACCCTTTGCTTGGGCCAGAAAGCGACCCTTTGCTTGGGACAAAAAGCGACCCTTTGCTTGGGCCAGAAAGCGACCCTTTGCTTGGGACAAAAAGCGACCCTTTGCTTGGGACAGAAAGCGACCCTTTGCTTGGGCCAGAAAGCGACCCTTTGCTTGGGACAAAAAGCGACCCTTTGCTTGGGCCAGAAAGCGACCCTTTGCTTGGGCCAGAAAGCGACCCTTTGCTTGGCCCAGAAAGCGACCCTCAAAACCCCAACAGAACATGAAGACTGTTGATTCTCAACTGAATATGCTCTTGCACATATCAATACCACAGGCCCGTCACTGATTGCAGAATTGGCACAATCATCAATTGTGAATCCCGGCGAATGTAAGAATACATCAAAGCTCGTTATCATCAACTTAAAATTGAAGAAAAAGACAACACACTCGACATATTCGTTTCCCAATCTTTGCATCGTCAGCTCTTTGTTGGCTTGTATTTCCTCAGTCGTGATAGTAAAGGCATTTGGTTTCTTGCAATCTTCTTCTTTGCAGTTGGGAAACTGTGCATCTTTATCGTAGACAGCTTCGAGCTGTATATTGCTTTCTATCCTATTCATCTGAATCATGATGCTTTCATAAAAAGAAAAGACGTTTTGGGACACCAAAGTCTCCAATCGACCCTTCTTTGAGGCTGCAGACAAAATCACTCTCATTGCAGACATAAAAGCCTTGATGCTTTCAATGCTGATAAACTTGTGCTTCTTTGTATACAATATAACTGATACAACCCTGTCGATGTTGGTATCGTTGACAGTTTATACAACGATAGTTCTTACCACTTTCACTTTCAATGGATTTTTTTCATTCACAAGAACATCCATCATTCTCGCAGTGATGACTTTTCTTTTCTTCTTTTAGTGGTCGCATAGGTTAAACAAAGCTGCCACTTGTCGTGCCAATTTGGAGTAGGCAAAGGATCTTGACGATGAGCTCTTGGGGGAATTCTGATCCTACACCATGTCTGCGAATTAGCTCTGCGTACACCCAAAAGCAACCTCGTTGGACGTCAACTATTATCAAATATCATTCATTAGAATTCATGCAATTTGAGTCTATTAATAAAGCGCTCAAATGTATTGCCCCAGACCCTAAAAAGAGAAACTGAAAGGAAAGAAAGAGACGCGAATAATTACTTGAGAAGTTTAATTTGTGGCCACGACATCACTGCAAATTCATGAGACAGAGCAGTAGTCTCCAACAAGTGATGAAGCAAGACAAGAAACGAAGGACGGATAAAAAGGGGGTGTCGAGAGAAGAGGGCATCGAAAGGTTGTGTTACTCCAGACATTGTATGCGTTTGATTTTTGACCACATTTTAAAGACTCCAAAAAAGCCGTGGAAGAAAATGCTTGACTCTGATAAGGATGAAATTGTCGCGTCCATTATATTGTTGACGAGCATAAGCTCGCTCTAGTATCCTATTCAGAACACTGTTAAAATTGTACAGCCCTTAGTTGCTAGTCATAGAGCTTGAATAAGGTTGTAAATAAGCGCAGGTAGTTTATAATGATTAGGCTTCAAGGGCAACTTTTTTTATTGTTCATCAGATATGGCAAATCCGTGTCGATGCGGCTCAGAAAGCCATAGCAGAACATCTCACCAAAGCTGCCACCTGAATCCAAGAAACATGCCCAATAACGAGGAGAGATCCTTAACATGTATACTCAAACGTCAAATTTCAAAATGCAGCAGCATGCAATTGAAACCTAAAGGGTAACACCGGCAAAGATTGAGCGTAGCGAAAGCAATTAGACGTCTATATAGTGTCTTTTATGATACAAATGGTCGATTCCAGGGCAAAACGCAGCCTATGCTGGGATTGAATTTCAAAGCGTCCTCTGGCTTTCTGGAACCTCGATTTGGACATCAAAAAACCTTTCAGGGGCAATTACACAAAATGTTGCTATGTGAACAACAGGTATTTCTCTAGATCTATACATGTAAAATTGAACGAGGATTCCAATGGTGTTAATTTCAAAGTGATTTTTTTTTGTTTGTGGGGAGCAACTGTCAAAAAATGCAAAACACGTTTTTTGGGGAAATGTCTACAAACACTATAGTGAATTGATCTAAAAACACCTTCACATGCTCCTTTGCTTCACTGCGGTTCGTTTGAGCATAGGAACACCTTAGTAGAAAACTTCATTTTCGAGGTGAAAACCTCCATCATTTGAAATCATCAAATTTTCCCTTGCTACTATAAGGCAAAATTTTCAAAAAATCGATGATCAACTCGATCCCCAGAAAGTTGCTGAAAAGTGATCCATAGCCTAATGTCAGGTCGTAGAACACGATTGCACCAGTTTTGAGACCGATATCGCGCTTTGTTGGCGAGATATAAGCGATCTAAACTCTTGATTTCACAGTGGTAAATACATTTGAAGGCTGTTCACTGAACATTGCGCTTAATAACATCTGATTTGATGGTCTGTAGTATATCATCTAGCGAAACAGTGCATTATGCGCACAAGAGGGACACGCAAGAAGCTTGGATCGAGTTTGGTATTGCCTCAATTTCAGATGTGTTGTGCAAATGGTCAAGCTATGATTGCTTCTTTGAGACACATAGCAGCAAAGGTGAGGGATTGCTTATCAGAAACGAAACGATTGCAAAGGAGTTCAAGGAGAATACTGCGACTTGCCATCCAGCATTGACTTTCACCTCCATGAACGCCGATCCCAATGATCAAGGCCAAAATTTGAACACCTTGGAGATTTATATGCCATGCCATGCTTTTGGTTATGGTCAGCTATATGTAACCTTGTCTCGAGTGAGAGCTTCAGCTTCAAATAAGATAATGATCTCACCCAACATCTTTGAGATTGAAGGACACAACGGAAAACAAAGACTTATTAAGGCTGCGAAAAACAATGCCTGTATATACTACTATGGCAAGTTTATTGTTTTATGATGGCAACTTGTATGATAATACAATTCTTGTTGTTTATATGATGATGAATAATTTAAGAGGGGTCCAAGTAAGTTATTAATTAATATACTACGCAATCTATGCTTAATCCATCTTGATTTCGTAAGACCACAAATCTCGTGCGCAGTATATATCTTGATCTCGCTTGTCAAATACAGCAACAGCCAGCTGTCTAATCTCCTCCATCACTTCCAAACCCTCTTGAGATTCATCTCCTTTGTAACGAGCACTGAAATGCGTCAGAATTAGCTTTTTACACTTGATCTTGAGAGCGAATGCTGCGGCCATTTGCGGTGTTGAGTGTCCATGGTCCTTTGTGCGTTGTTCCACTTGTTCAAAAGTAGGAATAGCATCTTCCTTGACATTCACCTTGTCGAGCTGAGTCAGTGCGTTGGTAGCTTCATGCACCAGCAAGGTAGGGGAATCTGCTATGGCTAGGATAGGTGTAGGGTCCTTGGTATCACCGAGAATTACAACCTGACGACCTGGACGAAGGGGCGGTGGTATCAATTGCTGTCCATCAGGCAAAGTATAAGGCACATTGGTGCGTTGTAGTTGACCTAGTAAGCTCATTGGGTTCGATATGCCTTGATCTTTCAGTGCAGCCATGTTCTTCTTGATCAGAGGTATCAATGCGTTGACTTTACCAGGCCAGTCTGGCTCACGTATCACATAGCCCAAAGATGGGATTGAATGCTCGATTGGCGCAGCTTGTACACTGTAGCCCTTTTCAGCCGACGCAAACAATGGTAGCGTAAAAGCATTGTTGTCAATCATTATGTTCTCGCCGGGCAATTCATTGTTGTGGAGATTTTCATTTAGATCTACAGGATCGTCCGTGTTCAAGAGCTCGTGCACTCGATAAGGTCTTCCCGTGTTGGAGTAGGTTGATCTGAGTGTTGTTCTCAACCAAGAGCGGATGGGTGTTGGGCCGTAAATGTCAATGGGAGTCTGATCTTGCTGATCCTTTTCAGGGCCACTATTTCCGGGATTCAAGTTGTCTGTCATACTGCACAAAAGAGGAGCTAATCCAAAACAATGGTCGCCATGCATGTGTGTAATAAAAACGCGAGTGATCTTTCCCATCTTCAAGTTGCTCTTTTGCAGCTGATGTTGTGTTGCTTCTCCACAGTCAAACAGCCATACCTCGCCATCCACACGCAAGGCGATGGCTTGATGATTTCTCGTTGCACTTGGCTGAGCACTGCCAGTCCCCAAGAATGTGATATCCATAGGTGCCACCATGATTTAGCAGGGAAGAAGAAGAAGGAGAAGTTGAAGAAGAAGAAGAAGAGGCGATTTGAAACTCACGGTTTTTATCACAGAAAGGCGCAGCATTTGGTTTATTATTGATTTACACATGATTTATTTATTAACGTAGCCGATTGATGCGTGAGTATCTTTTGGTGTTCGTCCACTGTCGTCAGCTTTGACTTTTTGCGTTTGAGCGAGCAGCAAATGAGCAAAATAATCAGGGGTAAATACACGGCAAATGACTTGAGAATGATCCATTTTGTGACATCTTGATCCCCACTGTCAAGAATTGTGGCGAATGGCTTTATTGAGGGATCACTTGTTTGTTTATAAGCGGTCCAGGAAATGCCTGTTGCACTCATCATGGCTACCATAAATAACAGAGGCATCAGGAAGAGTATAACGGCGTCTCGTCTGTTCTGCCCCATGATCCACGCAATCTCCTTTGAGTGGCATGTACTGCCAGTGTACACGACTGCGATGGCATTGAACAGTGTAAAGCTGGCCATGATCGTTATACAGATGGCTGAGACTAGGGCTGATGCCTGGGCATCGCCAATTGTGGTTTTGCACACTACAAACGCTAATGTTGTTACTCCATAGACAATGATGGCCGAGATGTATATCCAGATGGTGAATGCGCTGAGCAGAAAGGGTGTCGTTGCGTTGGATGTGATGGCCTCGATGGAGTTTGTGCGGTAATACTCGGATGGCAGCTGGAATATGATGGTCGATGTGTCACTCATTGAGTCTTCGTCTGATTTCTCGTCTATCATGTTGACTGGATGCAAACTCCCCCATCTTCTATAGTTTTTAGAGGCTGTATTAATAAATCTAACGTAGACCACCTGCCAGTCCACTATGCCTGCAAACGCAAGTATGGAGATGGCGGGTAGCTGAGTGATGATGGGCTCTTGATCTCTCCATGGTATATTTGGCTGCGAGAAATACGGTGTGATGGCAATGTACACATGGCCAATCATGATGAACAATGCATAAATAGCAAACGGTAAAATGTGCCAGTGATGAATGGACTGATACAGCAGGACAAGTGAGATGAAGCCGAATACGAAACTAAAGGCGAGCCAGGCATAGGCGTCTTGCTCCAGCATGGTGGTATACTAGGTGTGAAAAAGAGAGGGAATGAAAAGATGAGGAAATGGATTCTACATCGTTTTCTTGCACTGTATAAAAATAAGTCGTTCCAGCGTAAACAAATAAAGCCTTCTTGCCAAGCCCAAAAGAACAAAACTGTTGCTAAGAATAACATTGCTTCTCAATGCTATTTCTGCATTAGAGCGAGAAAGCCACAAGCGTAATGATGAATGACATTTGTTTATTATCTTATGTGTGTAGTATAAATGCTTGATATTTTATGTTTTTGACAGAGTCTTTTTTGCTTTTTCTTTTCTTACAAACGCTCAATGACAATGGCAGAAGCACCGCCGCCACCGTTACAGACAGCAGCAACACCGTATTTGCCGTCATTGCCCTTCAAAACAGATGAAAGTGTAGTGATGATACGAGCACCGGAGCAGCCCAAGGGATGACCCATGGCAACAGCACCACCCCAAACATTGCTAAAATACATTGGATTAGCATCAAGGCCTAGGCTGTCGAAATTGTACTTACACTTTGTCGGCGGAAAGGTTCAGAATCTTCTTGTTGGCACAAGCAACAACTGAGAAAGCTTCGTTGATCTCATAGAAGGAGATGTCTTCGGCAGTCAAACCAGCGTGCTTGAGAGCCTTGGGGACAGCAAGAGCAGGAGATGTAGTGAAACGAGCAGGAGCTTGAGCAGCCTCACCCCAACCGCTAATCTTGGCAATGACAGGAAGGTTGTACTTTTCAACAGCCTCCTTGGAAGCAATGACGAGGGCAGAAGCACCGTCAGAGAGAGGAGAGGAGTTGGGAGCAGTAACAGATCCATTCTTGGGTTGGAAAGCAGGGCGAACAGCACGGAGCTTCTCTTCGTTCAACTTGGCAACTTCGTCGTCTTGCTCAACAACACGATCAGGCTTACCACGGCCGCCAGAGACGGTGACAGGGACGATCTCTTCCTTGTAATGGCCAGCAGCAAAAGCAGCTTGGGCACGCTTGTAAGACTCAATGGCGTAGTCATCTTGTTGCTCACGAGAGATCTCATATTCAGCAGCACACTCCTCAGCAGCAACACCCATCAAATAGTTGTTGTACACATCAGTAAGACCGTCCTTGACAATACCATCAACAACCTCAGTGTTGCCATAGGTTGAGCCAAAACGTTGCTTGGGCAAGTAGTAGGGGGTGTTGCTCATGGATTCCATGCCACCAGCAACAATGACCTCAGCGTTACCGAGCATGATGGATTGAGCGGCCATGATAACAGCTACAAATTGACAATAAGGCACGCGTTGTTATTATTGAATGTCTCATCACTTTATCTGGTGCTACAACGAACGTACCCTTCATGCCAGAAGCACAAACCTTGTTTACAGTGGTGGCAATAGTCTCATCCTTAAGACCAGCGCCAAGAGCAGCTTGGCGGGCAGGGTTTTGACCAAGACCAGCAGACAAGACACAGCCAAAGATAACTTCCTCGACAGCTTCAACAGGCAAATTAGCCTTCTTGACGGCAGCTGAAAAGAAAACAGTTTAAGTTTGCCATTGTTATCAAATACTCAATCCGTTTTACCTTCGATAGCAATGGAGCCGAGCTTGGTGGCAGCCAAAGAAGCCAAAGAGCCGTTGAAACCACCAAGAGGGGTACGGACAGCAGCAGCAATGTAAACCTCTACCAGAAGCATAACATGTCAGTCTGTGTTCAGGACCGTGAGTGCAATACACCTGTCTGTACTGCGTATCGTGTCCCTTTCACTCCTCCTATGTCCCCAGTGCCCCCTCCCTCCTCTACATCCCTGAATAGACGCACAAAAACTTACCGCGTTGAGTCATGTTGTGATTTAAAAAAGTGTATAAAGCAAGAGAAAAAGCAAAAAGAAGACTAGTTGCGTGGACATCAAAATATATATATCTGATTTCTTTGTGCAAGGTACACAAGTTGATTTGAGACGCTCTGATTCAGCCAATGACAAGCTGGCCCCGAATCAAGATGGATCTCCCTTTTTACCCCAAACTTCGTTGATTATGGCACTGCAAATGTCTCATTTTCATCAGGAATCAACAGTAAAGAGATGAATTGATAGATTGAAAACCTTATTTGAGTTTTTTCCGCTGCAAAGGCCAATCTATTGTCTATACCAACATGGACCAGATGTATACCCTTTGGCGGAGTCGCCATTCCTTCAATCCTTCCCCTTCAGAGCTTGTTTTTGCGTCACTTTCGGTAGTCTGTGCAGAATATTTAAGAGCGTAACCTGCTACCGATGGGTGCTGATTGTGTTTGGCTTTTCCTGGTGACTCATCAGGACATTTGCTTGCTTGTTTTTGCAATATACCGTAGTTATGAGCATCCTATTGAATTAACGTGAGAAACAAAAATTGTGTTGAAAAAAAAAAATTGATGCGTGGGATACAAAGATCTTGTGGATTTGGAAGAAGCCCTGATCCTGATCATTTTGTTAGCAACTGTAGAAAGGCCTTTGCCATCTTCTCTTTGAAAAGCCAAGACTATGGCATTGCAAATAGTTGTTGGTTACAAGAAAACCTACTGCGACTAAGAAATGTACAATGTGTATATCATTTAATACCATTGTATTCGTCCAAGGATCATTTTCATTCCTTCCGGTGCTATTTCCGATAAACCTTGTGGGTGAGAATTTATGCCTGTCATTGTGGCAGGCTCTAGACCTATTGATGATCGAGAATTAGCGCAGTAAGCGATATCCAGTGATGCACCATACAATTACCAACGAAAGCTACTAGTACGTACACCCTAATTGCGTCAATTCGAGTTGACGACGTCGATCTTTCCTTTCTAAATTGCTGAGAGCCGTAGCTCAGGGCAGATCTTTTGATGCAACGCTCTCATTTGACTCTTTGGAAGCTTGACAGCCATTGCCGTTTAATTTGAGCGCCACACATACCGACACAATAGCACTATCATTCAACTACTACATGTCACTAGGACAAGACACATGCGCTTTGGTACAGTTTGTGCTAATACGGAAGCGATAGCACTATAAGCAAAGTTGGTTGCGATGGCTAGACTTTAAGCTCTAGTTAGTGAACTAATTCTTGTCATCAAGAGCAAACTGTTTGTATTAAAGTTTCGTAGCAATGGCTAGTGTAGGATCGCCTTGTAAGTTTGCTTGTACTCGTAACATTTCTTCCATTAAGGAACCTATAGTCAGAACTTAGGCCTACGCAATACTTTAAGATTATCTCCAGATGAGTAAAGATGTGAGTATTCAAACACTACAAACAACTTAATATTGTATCATTTTGCGTTGCAGCTTTGGCCATAACTAGCCTACCTTTTATTTTCATTTAACACGGCTGTTGTATAAGCAGAGAGTAGTGAAAATAACTGTAATTAAAAATTGTCTGATGAAGAAATGCTGTCCAAGAGGCGAGAATACAAGAAAGGGCATACTCTGTCGCGCTCAAACGTATCACATTATGAAAGATCAGCAAAGCGTGCATGTGCGTCTATGGTAGGTAGGTATATCGCTGTGGGCACACCGCAAGAGCTAATTATAAATCTCGGTTTTCAGAACGAGATTTGTAAGTTGAAGCTCGTGCATTGCTTCTCAGTTGATGGAGTTTCGATATTTGATCATGAATGATCTACAATAACAAACAGCCTTATACGAGACGCATGTCCAAATACAGCAGCTCCAAAAGCACTGCTATCATGGTAACAAATAGGGAATATATACATTATCATCTGATGTCTTGATGATTTTTCCACCCAAATCATTGACAAATTTCTAAGAAAAAGAGGTGATTTAAAAAAGCCCAAAAGGCAATTTGTATATATTCAACCAGCCAACCAACAACAAAAAGCCCCCTTTTTTATTTCATTAATAATCTACCCCCCTACAAAATTTTCTTTTTTTTCCTCTCTTTCTTCTCTCTTTTACTAGACACAGCAAAATGACAAAAGAAGACCTCTCTCCACCCGCAACACCACCCACACACAGCCCTGTTCCCTATAGACTGAACCTTCAGCACCAATTGCTATCGTCATCGACAGCCAAAGTGCAAGACATTGTGGAAAATCAAGACCACTTGAACAACCTGAAAAACTCCTTTCACCTCCTCACAGCGACACAAAAGCAATACTTTCTGTTTGATATTATAAACAGCTGCGACAATTCGCAGCTCACCTTTCTAAATAGCATCATTGCACCTCGTCTCAAAGTCGACTTTCTCAAAGAGCTGCCGCCAGAGATATCCTTGTCGATTTTATCTTACATCACCGTGCCTTCCACATTGGCTCGTGCAGCTTGTGTCTCTAAACACTGGAGCGCTCTGATACGTGATGAAACTCTTTGGAAATCCCTCTGCAAAACACACGGCTATAAACCACCCAACAAAGACGAATTCTGCTATCGAGACTATTTCAAGCGCAAGTACAGCATCGCATCTGCCTGGCACACAGGCGGCAAAGTGACCACAGTGGACAATGGCTTCTCACGAGGCCTGGTGACCTCACTGCAGTTCGATGAAAAGTTCACTGTTGTTGGATGCGACAATCACCGCATCGAAGTGTTTGATACCAATTCTGGCAAGAAAGTACGTACATTGGAAGGCCATGAAGGTGGAGTTTGGGCATTGCAGTTTAAAGGAGGCGATGAGCAAGATCCTGAGAGAATATTGCTTTCCGGTGGCTGTGATAGGTAAGCTTTTGAAAGAAAGAGAGACAAAAAGAGAAATAAGGGGGAGATATTGGAGGTTGACTTGAAAGGGATTGCAAAAAGGGCTTTTGCTTAGATTTTTTGTTTTGTTTAGGGATGTACGAGTTTGGGACCTTAATCGTGGTAAATTGAAATATGTCCTCCGTGGTCACACATCGACTGTCAGATGTTTGAAAATAAGAGATAAACGGCTTGCTGTAACTGGCTCACGCGACACAACATTGCGAGTTTGGGATATCAAAAGAGGCCAGTTACTACATATTCTTAGTGGTCATCAAGCATCTGTGAGGTGTGTCGACATTCATGGTGATATCGCTGTATCAGGCTCCTATGACTCCACTGCTAGAATCTGGGATTTGACCACTGGTGCCTGCAAACATGTACTCGTCGGTCATGTATCTCAAATCTACACCATTGTGACTAATGGTACGATCATTGCCACTGGAGCAATGGATGCTCATATTCGAATTTGGTCTGTTGAAACTGGTGAATGTTTATCCACATTGCATGGACATACCTCGCTTGTGGGGCAGCTACAATTGTCTGGAAATACTCTGGTTAGTGGAGGCGCTGATGGCTGCCTACGAGTCTGGGATATGGAGACATTCGAATGCACACAGCAATTCTCAGCACACGACAACTCGATCACTTGCTTGCAGTTTGACGATGACCATATCTTGAGCGCAGCGAACGACGGCAAAGTCAAACTCTGGGACATCAAGCGCGGAAGGCTTTTAAGAAACTTTACACAGCCGTCAAAGCTTGTCTGGAAGATACAGTTCAACAACACCAAAGCAGTTGTATTGATGCAGAGACCAAGGCCAGACGGATCAGATGATGAAAGAACTGTGATGGAAATACACGATTTTGATTTATCCGCATCTTCACCCATAGAGGAATTGTAATATAAAAGCCATCTATACTCTCATATATATTCTATACCATTTACTTTTGTATAATTGATTCAATGCTGCCTACATGATTCTCAATAAAAACAAATAATAAACACCACCTTACATAATTTTCAAGAGGCAATTATCTGACCGATGCGCATGATATTCAAGATCTTATTGACAATCCGCTTGGATGTATATCATTGATGCTCTTTGTGAGCGTTCGCTCAAGATGAGGTGTTTAGATCATGACATGTCACGCAAGCTGTGCGTTGTCGTTTTTCTTTGCGACATCACACAAGTGTATGGGAAACCAAGCAACCGAATTCTTTTTCATTGACACAACTGACTATTTTTCTGATTTGGTAAACCAAGTCTGGATTAAGGTTGCTCGCATCAGTGAATCACAATGGAGAATGCGATGGCTGAAATCGATAGGCTTTTTAAAGGAGTGCCCGACCTGCGTAATGATTCTAGTAGTCTACCCCCATCCCTTGTTAAGTGAAACCTTGGGCCATCAGCAAGAAAAGAGCAAGGAGATCCGATTGAATGAGGGTGGATTTTGCAGGAAACTGCCAGAAACTTATTTGAACAACCGATTTCAAATCCTATATAAAGCTTCTCCTTTGTTCTATTCCTTTAGAGTGTTTTCAATTGCAAGCTTCCACTATAACCTCTGTACAAGATGCAAGAATCGCCTTTATTGACACCCACAAATTTTATGAACAATAGCAAGAAGAGGTCAAGAGCCTATATTGATGATGATTTTGAGTCGCATTACCTCAAGAAAAGATTAATTTCAACAATACCAAACCTGAAGCCTCCTTCGCCTACTTCTACTACGGATAAACGTAAGTAATGCCTTATTTTAGCTTTGCGCAAAAAAGACCTTATGTCTGACAGTCTTTTAAAATAAACATAGACTACAATAGAACACATTGCTCTCCTAAGTTTTATGATTCATTAGGGGAAAATGTTACACTATCACCAACATTAGAGGAGGAAGAAAACACTACATCAAACCATAGAGCGTTCATCGACGATGCAGCATCATACCCTAGCCAAATACATTTGATAGATATCAATGGAACCTTATTACCGATGGAGCAAAAACCTGGCGAAACAAAATACTCTATCCCGGGATTTGTATTGTCTGATACTGCGAACAAACCCTTACAGTAAGTGATCCAGGCTCCTATGAAGTGGCATGAATTTATACTAATATTTCCTCAAAAAGCAGACCTTCGTCAGGGCAACTAATCCTGTACGAGAAGAATCCAATCCTTGCCTCCATCGAGAAGGAACAGCAACAGCATCAACAAATTGACGATAATGATAGCACGACAAGTGAGGAAAACGATGATGATTACGATCCAATGGACCTTGATTAAATTTTAACCATAATATTATATTTATTGCTGTAGTAGGCGATGTCGTAATGTTAATACCCTTCCATTACTTTTCTATTATTACCTTTAATAAAAAAAAGCATTCTCTATAAATCAAGGATAACAAGTGCCTGATCTTTATATTAATCAATCATCCTAAAAGTATCTGCTGCAACGATTCAATGTAAACCTTTTAACGTAAACGAATTACAATCCTTAAATTATGCAAAAAAAAAGGTTCATGGTAGATAACTGATATCAGGGCTAGGCGCACTACATTTAAAATGTTAAGCAAAAATCTCTCCGGCGGGGAATTGAACCCCGGTCTCCCGCGTGACAGGCGGGGATACTCACCACTATACTACCGAA
>JAXQGS010000977.1:0-12743 GCA_037040325.1 Mucor sp. M7501 | reverse complement strand
AAGAAACTCGACAATTTGAAATAGGTCATTTTGAAAATGGTGCAAATAGTAATCTTCGATGGTGCAAATAGTAATACTTAAAAAAAAAGACAGCCTGCACAAACAGCCTGCACAAACAGCCTGCACAAACAGCCTGCACAAACAGCCTGCACAAACAGCCTGCACAGACAGCCTGCACAAACAGCCTATAAAAAAAAAAGACAGCCTGCACAAGCAGCAGCAGCAGCCTGAGCTGGGATTGAATTTCAAAGGTTGTTCCACTGGCCATCATCCAGATCATGGATCTGGACATCCCAAACCCTTTCAGGGGCAATTACACAAGATTTTTATAATCGAACAACAGGTATTTCTCTAGACCTATACATGCAAAATTAAACGAGGAATCCAGCGGTGTTAATTTCAAAGTGATTCCTTTAGTCTGTGGAGAGTAACCGTCAAAAAATGCAAAACACGTTTTCGGGGAAAAGGTACACAAAGCGGATAGTAAATTGGCCAAAAGACACTTTTACATGCTCCTATGCTTCTCTGCGGTTTGTTTGAGCTTAGGAACACCTTAATAGAAAACTTCATTTTCGAGGTGAAAACGTCCATCATTCAAAATCATCAATTTTTCCCTTGCTACCATAGGGCCGAAATGGCCAGAAATCGATGATCAACTCGCTCCCCAAAAAATTGCGGAAAAGTGATTCATAACCTAATGCCAGGTCGTAGAACACGTTTACACTTGTTTTAAAGCCGGGATCGCGCTTCGTTGGCGAGATATAAGCAATTTAAACTCTTGGTTTTACAGTGGTAAATACATTTGAGAGCTGCTCACTGAACATTGCGCTTATTAACATTTGGTCTGATGGTCTGTAGTTGATCGCCTAGCGAAACAGTGCATCATTAAACTATTTGCTCATTAAAATACCACACAGATTCACCCAAAAGGCGTGCCCAATACCAAAAATCGATGAAAAAACTGCTTTTATAGCAGGCATCGAATCAATTGACTGGCATTGTGCTATTTGACGGATGAGCAAAAGGAAGAATGTCTCTTGCCCGACTCTGATAAAGCCTTTGTTTACTATTAGAAACCGCATATCGTTCAATAGATAGACAGAATTGATTCATTATGGGGGTGGTGTTTATTGAATGTGTGTGAGTGGGTGAGTGGGTGTCAATGATCATAACGACTAGGATCCGACCCAATTTAATATATGCCTCGCTGTTGTGGAGATACAGTGCCAGATGACCTTCTGTTGATGCCTACAGTAGACGCGCTTTCTTCATCTGCTTTGATATTGGTGCTCAACTCTAGCTCTTCATTTGACGCATCCGCGAGAACAGAGTCCGTGCTTCTTCTATTGATGCCTCCCATACTACTGCGACCTTTTTCATCATTGTTACGTTTAACAGCTTGATCCAGAGAACGAAAAACTTCGTCATCCAAGTAGTAAGATTTCATCAAAAGCTCCATTATCTGCAAACGCTCTTCCAGCTGGTATACTCTGCCGTCTTGACTCATGGCTTCATCCACAACATGGTCTGAACCATACGCATTATTCTTGAATACAGTATTCATACGGTTACTGACAGGGCTGACCAGTGGTACAGGCGTGCCCATGCGATCAAAGTAGTTGGCGAGTCTGTCTGTCAGCTTGATGCGAAGTCTACCAAAGGACCAGCGATGCACAATGCCCCAAGGAGATTGAGGTCTAAAACCAAAGAGGATGGTTTGCACTGCAACGAAGAGACCAAGAACACCACCAATCTGTGCAAAGGCGGTCAAGAGGGTGTATACTTTTTGCTCGTTGCTGGTGTTGATAGTGAATGATGAGGGCTGTACAATGAGTTGTGCTAGCAAGGACGACGTTTTCAGCAGTGGAATATTTTGAGGAACATCTTTAAAGAAGCTATTCACTGTGGAGGTTTCGTCGTAATTGGATAAGAAGCCAACAAAATTCCAACCATCGTTCGGGCGAAGTACTCTTCTTTCAACAATGTCGTATAAAGCGGTTGTCCTGACGCCTGCTTTGACAATGATAGTATTTACCAAATTGACTCCTTGTTCATCCAAACCCCACTTTCTGTATTCATCAGACCCCACTTTGGTCGGTAAATCCAATTGATAGGCCTTCATATTGGGATTGAAATCAGGTGCATACATGTTGACATACACTGCTCCAGAATCAGTGGTATATTCATTGCTATCAACATTAGGGGGGCCTTGGATGCTGAAAACCATACTAATGCCGGTTATCTCACTGTACGCCGATTTATCGTCAATGAAGGAGTATGCTGGAGTAGACACAAACATGAAGCAAGCGGTACGAAACCTAGAAAATCCAATGTAGTTTGGTGTGTATTTGGTCATATCTAGTTGCAGAATTTGACTGGAGCAATCCGTGCCATCAGGAAGAGTGCAGGATACTTTTAGTGGCATTGAAGGATTGTTTGGATAAAAATCACTGAGACAGAAACGAATATCTATTATCTTGTATATTAAAGAAGTGCGCATGGATTCATTAACTAGTCTTACCTGGAACTCTGACGATACTGGTGCTTTTTCTTACTTCTTGGACCACAACTGGACTATCCATAGATCTGTAGATGGAATAAACAATGAATGCCAAGAACAAAAATAGCAGAATAAAGCGAACCAAAAACCGAGCTGCCTCTGCCCACAATGGTTCTCCAGACCTGTTAATTTGGGTTACGTCTCGTATTTTGTATTGAACGGGAGCATATGTACGTACCTTGGTTGCCATATTATTTCATTTTTTATGTAACTCCCAATCATTCTCACCTTTGGGGAGCGTCTCGACAGCAACGTCAGGAGTAATGTAATGCCGAACAAAACTGCTACAACGATACCCGCAACAGCACCTCCGCTCAGCTTTTGACGATCATTGTTTGCTTTAGAACTGATTTGATCTAGGCTTTCATTGTTTGTGAACCAGTACATCTTACTATTCTGAAGCTCATTGCGAGATTGAGGAACGTCGGCAATCACGCCGATATCTGTTGGATATTTGCTTCTTACACGGCCTATTTGATTCGTCGATGATTAGAGTTACAAATCAATGCAATGCTGTATATGTCCACACCTAATGCTACAACTAATTTTGTGTTTTGGAAGAGGGTCAGGGTCGGATTTATAGAGGGAGCCGGTGGCAGGCCTGGAATCTTGGGTTGAAACCAAGTCCAGGTCACTGTATCAAGAGCAACGAGGCCAGGAACTGCGTTGCCGGCCTCAGAACTGGTGGCATGGAATTGATCTCCACCTAAATGTAAGAGATACATGAGCAATGTGTGTTACATGCGAATAAGCTTGAGCAGCTTGACTTGCCTCCGTAATAATAAATAGTTGATTTATCAGGACCTGTAAACGAAGATTTGGTATATTAGCGGCGACGTCTGATTCACAGTGTAAAGACTCGATACCTAGAGCGCTTCCTGCATCATATCTCGGTGTCGGTGCGTTTCCAGATACATTTTGAGTATATATTTGATTTTTGCGAGTATCAAACAGTGTTACGTGAGAGGTGTCGACAAGCGTGCTGCCCATCACAGAGACCTTCCCAAACGCTATGACGACGACACCGTTCCTATTGTCAAGGGATCAGTAATCTTATTAAACAGTTCATCTTTTACTGTACATACGGTAGCATTTGAGATGAAGCACCTGTTGTATGAATCTTGAGATTGGCATCTACTGCAGTCATGTTGATAATGGATGAAGTATTTTTGAGATCATATCTGAAAATTTCAGGTGTTAGTCTATAATTATCGTTAACATTGACGCCGCCCATCACATATATTGCATCGTTTTCAGGCGATATCGCTGATATGTGTCTTTCCAGAAGCACAGACTGCGATACTGCACCAAGTTGAGGATATGTCCAGCTATTGCTTGGGATATCATAGAAAGCGATACCAGAATGTACGAGTATCATTACTTTGCCTTCGGCATTGGTTGTTACAATGTCGCCTGGATACCTGACATTGACAAGAACAATAGTTCTGTTGTCTCCAAGTGCGTACGCATGGCTGTGGTACATGTAAAACAGTGCAGTTTTGTTTGTAATAGTGCTGGTGATGGCATTTTGATGAGAGTCAAACTTCAGAGTTGTAATGTTCCAATTTGCGTCATACGAAAAGCCTCCATTCCACTTTCTTCCGCCCAGAATGTAGATTGTATCTTTCACAGCAACAGACATGCTATCAATTAGCGGTGGGATACTATAGGTCTTGTTGTATAAGTCCCCATAGTACGCATAAACGTAACCGCAGGTTAAGAGGTAGAAAAGTATCACAAATATCGAGGTAGCTGCCATAATTATAAGAAAGAGGATTCAAAATTCACTATGACTTACTCGCTTCATTTTATATACATTTTCAGATGTTTATAACACAACACACAATAGATGAGTGACCCCATCTCAAGGCTTAGTTTATTGTAAACGTTTATAAACAAACCATTGCTTCAATTAAGAACAATTGTTGGGCTTAGAGGCACACACAAGTCGCTTTTAAGTAAGGTGCGCTTTTCCTGGTAATGTTGCAAACACAAAAGGTGCCACATCACTATTGTTCTGTTTAGCAATAATAGCTTCTTATTTCTGTTTAGTTTTCTCACAGGGTGTACAAAATCATAGCTTTGATTCAATCCATATCCATCCTCTGATCCAACTATCATTTGCACAGAAGCAAAACTTCTATAATGAGTGTCTGAATGCTGATCTATCACATCATGTGGATCGCTGTTAGTTACGCTACCATGGGCCAAGTTTGTAATTCAATTTATGAAATAAAGAAACGCTCTTTATTTTACGTGTATCGACAGGTATACAATTATGAAGGATAAGCAAATAATCTATAGCTACTGTTTGTTGCCATCACAAGTCGCATTTTCAGCAACCTCCCAAGCAATAATTTCTCTAAATGTAAAAGAGATTCGTTTATCTCTTTCAATACTGATACCAGAATCGGTTGTCTCTACTAAATCTTTTGAAATGCCATGCTTAAACTTGTACCTTGCATCACCTGTCAAAATGACCAAAGATCGACGAGCTAACATGAGATTGTTAGCAACCATCTTGTGCAAAATACCATGTTTACTGATGCTTACGAAGTATGATATCGATGCTTTGGCCTTCACAGGTGAATTTCATGATACATTCTGATAGTAGAGAGAGAGACAAAATTGCAGGCCCAAAGAGAGCAGGAGCATCTGTCAATATCAAGCTAAAATTAGTGTTGTATTCATAAATGTTGCAACACCTTCTTTTGGCACTTGCCTACATGTGGCATAATGCCCTGCCCTGGATTATATTCATTCACAAGCAAGTGATTGGGTTTATGAGGCATCCATTTGTTCTCCATGATACGATCAACCAAAAAGTCGGTAAAGCCAGGTAAAGGGCCATACTCTTCCAATACTTTTCTTGTATTCAAAATATCAGTGGCTGCTTTGAAAGCGTCTTTCTTGATCTACTTACCTATAGCGATAACTAAATAAATGTCCATACTGCTGTGTTCGTCTCTTCAGTTCAGGGTTTGGGCTAATCTTTTGCTGTCAACTAACACTAAATCTCACAAAAAAAAAGCAAGACAGCCGACCTACCCAATGCCTAAACCCGACCATGTCTCTTTATCTACAGCCTCAATCAGGCTTGCTTCTTCTGATACAGTAACTGCCTCTTCTACCAAGACGAGGCCCGGGATTTTATCGCTCAAATCAATTGTGCGCATAATTTTTATTGCTAGGAAACACACTTGAAATGAAGAGCCAACAGAAACTTTCTGCTTGGACCAATGGATACTGACATTTGGGTGTGTTTGTAAACAGATGGAAGGTGTGATCAGGCGTCACAAAAAAAGCCTATGGCTATATTGAAATTATTTTCAGCTGGAAATGTGAATGTTTCCCTTGTTGAACTCATTTGTAGACGAATATGCCAAAATATTACTGTGGTAAGTGTGCAAGAAGTGACATTTGAAAGCACATGCTGACGGGATGCGTTGTTGTCTGATAGAATATTGCGACATTTTCTTGACCCACGATAGTTGTAAGTACTGCAGCGACATCTAAATGTTGAATTCGTACTAAACACGTCTTTATGATTCCAGCTTCTGTTAGAAAAGCTCACAATGCAGGAAAAAATCACATTTTAAACGTTAGAAATTACTATGCTGGTAAGAAGAAAGCCTGCCAAACGACCGAAAGGATCTAACATCTTGTTTAGAGATCAGTCATGACAAAGCACAGGCTATCATTGATGAAATTACCAGAGCATACGATGTAGCAGAAGCAGGTAAGTACATGTTGTCTTGTACGCTCTTGACATGCTAGTTGACTAAACGATTTTCTTCTTCTAGTTTTGCCTGCACAATATGCTGGTTATCCTCAACCACCTTATGGACAATGTAAGCATGATGCTCTGTAGATTAGAATTGAACCAGACGACTAAATTCCTCTCTCTTTCTCTCTAGTTCCTCCTCCTCCTGGAGGCTTCCCACCTCCACCTCATATGATGGCTCGTCCTGGATTCCCCTTCCCTCCACCACCACCAGGATTCGCACCAGGATCCTCACCACAGCAAAGACCGCCTCCACCATTAGGCATGTTTCCCGGTGGACCTCCTCCTCCTGGATTCCCACCACAGCAAAGACCACCACCTCCAGGATTCTACCAGAATGGACCTCCTCCTCCCGGTGCAGGAGGACCCCCATTATCTGCACCACCACCACCTTCATCTTAATATACTTTTGCATCCAAATAAACAACAGAAAGATATTGTAATAAACATGTGAATAAGATTGAAACCTTTTTTTTTTTGGCCCAAACAAATTAAAGCAGCAGCAGTAGCCAAAGCCAAAAGAGCAGCACTATTTTTTTGCTACGAACCACGTGTCAAGGAGGGGGAGGGTTTTGTTTAATAATTTCACCTCAAGCTCATTTTCTCTGGTTTCTTTTTTCTTTTCCTCTCTATATCTTTAAAGCATACATCATGGGTATATTGTTCTCGAGAGAAAAGGTGAGGTTGCGCTAGACAGAGGTGGGTTTGTGGTACTCATAGCGTGTGTATGGCAGGGTGATTCAAAGGACTATGAACAAGTTCTCAGCAAACTCGACATCGACATCCAAAAGGTGGAAGGGCGACTGTCCGAGATTAAAATCAAACAAAGAAAAGCGAGCTTCATGTGGATCATCTACTCGCTTGTCATCTGGATCCTGTGCGCCTTGTATCTATTCTTTCAGTTTGCTAGCCGTGATAGCACCACTCAAGATATTGCATTGGCCACAACGCCAGTCGTGTTAATGCCAGTGGGGTAAGTTTGTTTTCTTTTTTTAAACCAACAATGGTAATACGGACGTCATAATGCTTACAATTTCATCTTCCACTGTAGAATTTACCATGTAAGAAAGCTATTGGTGTGGTGGTATGATCAAAGACAGAAGAAGGAGGAGACCAATTTGGCCAAACTTCGCAAGGAGCAAAAGGACAAGCTGGAGGATTTGAAAAAGAAGACGAGCTACTACACGACACAATCCTTATTAGAACGCTACGACGATGCATTGATGAAGAAGAAAAAGGAGGAGCAGCAGAGATTGCAACAGCAGCAGCAACAGCAGCAAAGAAAGCCTGTTTCAATGCCACCTAGACACCTTCAGCAACCTCAACGATTCCCCAATGCAGGTCCCGTACCTGGTCAGCCACTGCCACCACCTGGTCAACAACAACAACAAAATCAACAACAACAGCCGATTTTGCCACCAGCTCGTTCTGAGCCTCAGTGGTACGATAAAATTGTAGATGCTCTCGTTGGCGATGCTGGACCTGAAACAAAATACGCCTTGATCTGTACCCATTGCTATCATCATAACGGATTGGTTCTGAAAGAGGAATTTGATACTATTCGTAAGTGCTGAAATGGGTGGAACAAAAAGGAGAGAGGGAATAGGTCTTTATTGATGTGATTTAATCGTGTAGAGTATATCTGTCCTGTATGCAAGCAATTTAATCCATCTCGCAAGTCAAAGCAAGTGGTTATTCCCCAACAACAGCAGCAACAGCCACACTACAAGCAGACAGATCAAGATACAGAACCCAAAAGAATGGCACGAGAGAATGAAGGAATGGTACACAATGAAAACAAGGTAGATGAGGAGGACGAAAAGGAGATGGAGGAAGAGGACGCAGAGGAGGTTTTAGCAAAGTTAAAGGCAGAATATTTGAACGACGAGGACTCTACGATTGCTTCTCGTGTCAGACAACGCCATACACATTCGGCCCACTCTGCTAGTGACACTGAATAGATTTATCTCCAGTTAATCTACCGTTCCCGAAAATAAAATGTCCAAATCCTGCTCCCAAGACAGTTGCAATCATGAGATATCCATTGTATGTCATAAAGACCAGCATCAACCAAAAGCTGATAGCAACTAAACCCGCATAAATACTGGATCGCACAAATTCTCTTTGCTTTGAAAGTCTATCATGCATGCCATTTCATGTTATTTATCTAATAAAATGCCAATCATCTACGTGTACTTGCCTTGTGTGTTGTTGATAGGCATGGACAA
The DNA here is from genome assembly GCA_037040325.1 of Mucor sp. M7501. Classification (NCBI taxonomy): domain Eukaryota; kingdom Fungi; phylum Mucoromycota; class Mucoromycetes; order Mucorales; family Mucoraceae; genus Mucor; species Mucor sp. M7501. The sequence goes on along the minus strand of JAXQGS010000977.1, from coordinate 4,171 downwards.
GGGAGCGCTGCTGTCCTGTTGCATGTTCTTGCTCCACATCCTCGTCATCATGACCGATTTGGCCATTTCTCTCGAGCAAAATCTCGGCTTCTTTCCATCTGCTTTCAATGGCTTTGGAATAAGCTCGAATCCATTCATAGCCGGCCGCTATCAAAAAGATGGCAGTGCACGATAAAATCATGCTGATGGGGCCTGAAATGTGCCACCATCTGAATACGACACAGGTGTTCTCTACTTGCCAGTTGAACAGCATCTATAGGAAATGTTAATCTACCATCTCCACCGAGATGAATCATGAATACTTGCATTCATTTTGCAGGTAGCTGGCATAGGCATATCATGTCCTGAATGATCTTCCATGGTGATTGATTTTTTCTTCTTGTTACTATTAGTAATACGAAAGAAAAAGAAAGAGAATAGATTGCGTTCAAATTTGGTTTTAAATGCTGGTCGCGTAAACAATGCGGGAATTAAGCTTCCCCAATCATCACAAGCATTGGTGGACGCACAAACACACATCATCCGCATAAACACATGATGCGAATATCTGTTCCTTGGCAATCATCATCCGCTCATCATTTCAGCTCATTGGGACCCTTGAATAGCCAGTGGCTGCATATCAAGAGAGGCATCTTGATTTCAAAAAAGTGTTTGTCAATGAATCTTTCATGACGACAGCAGCAAAATCAAAAGCCCATAGTCAAACGAAACACAAGAGTTGGTCCCTGGATTAGCTAAACACGCTCATCTAATGGGCCACAGCTGCGTCTGTCAATGATAAGGAAGCGAGACTATCGTGCAAATTCAAAAGTATGGAGCCAAAACCAGCTTATTTTGCATATACGACCTCAAATCAAATATGCTTTTTGAAGCAATTAACCCAATTAAAATCAACCGTACATTTGACCTTGTATGGTACGTTGCTACTGATTTACGAGCTTTTTTACAAGATGCATCAATCACCATCCATGATTCATTTTGCCAACAACCAGCCAATCAAAACCGTTTAAATTCCCGCTACACATTTTTCCAGAAATGTTAATTTCCGAACTTTCTGGAGCCAAGCCGACTTCTTTTACAAAATTAGACTAATGAGTGGTGATGATACTCCCATACGCCCTTAAGCTCTCTTGAACTACTTTTCAATACGGACCCAATGGTGCTAATTATAATAGATGTTTTGAAGAGGCTTATTGAGCAATTTCTGAAAATATGAATTACGGTTTCCGGCCGAAATGTTGAGATTTTGCATATCAAGGTCTCACAAAAGTAATTTCAGGAGTTACTTTTGATCAATAGCAACCTTTTGAATTAATACATGCTATAGTAAAAGTCTTTATTTTCGAGGTGAAAAACGCGATCGTTTGATTTTCAATAATTTTCATGGGGGGTCACTCATGGTTTGGAGTGGATTTTTGACGATGTTTCTTTGGTCCCCAGAAAGTTGAGCAAAGGTGTCAAGGGGTAAGTGCAAGACAAGAACAATTAATTGGTGCTATTTTGGAAGCCTAAAACAGCTTTCAACAAGAGAAATCACTGGTCAAATGCAAGTAAATTTCGCTGTGTTCTGCATATTGTCGAGTAATAAGACATAATGCAGGTACGATATCTGCCCGAGTGCGGATTGTCTCTATTGAAATAGGCCTGGATCATCGTAGTAAAGTCAGATCCACACTTACAGGTGGGTTATAAAGGGCTAAAATGTGATGATAAAGGTTCAATTTGTAGCATTTTAGTATGTTTTAGTGGGATATATGCTTTGAATATAGCCACAGAAACGCTTCTTGTTGCAACATTAAAGAGATCTCATAATGTTTGCTATACTCAGCTACATGAAGTTGGCTTTACAAAAGCATCAAGATATGATTGGTATAGAACTCAACCAAGTTTCTCCTGATTTTGTCGACACTGACAACAGATCGAAAAAAGGTTAACCTTCCAGATGGTCCTTTTTATCAGATGATCTCACTCCAATGCTTTGATGATTTCTTGAAACTACTTTAGATCTCACGTTTTCTTTAAAAGATGCAATGGAAATGAAGAGCATTCTAATGCAATTGCATATTTCCGCGACAATGTGGTCGTCAAAGCGACCAACAAAGAATAGAAATCTGTAACCAATCATAACAGCTTTGCCAAGTGATGTACGTTTACGTATCTTGGCAGTTGGTATAACAAGTTATTTATATGAGCTCTTACATTATCTCTGCACAACATCCGTGCATAGTAACCGTGCTTCTGCTGTTTCGAGAGAGATCTAAAGAAGCCATGGAAAAAAATTCAGGTACCATAAATAAATGTCCAAATATAGTAAATTAGGTGAAATTGTAAATCATCAATAGACCATCATAGCGATTTTGGGATCATTGTTGTTGCGGTTTGATGATTTGTCCATGATAAATTACTTTTATATTCATTCAATGTATTCATTGTGATAACCTACATATTCTCATTTTATCAAATCGTTTGATTAGTTGAAAAATTGGGTCATTCTGATCTACACAAATCAGAATGGCTCGTTGATCCAAGGCACATGTTTTGTAAAGTTATAAATAAGGCCATGCATGATACGACATATTATTACATCCAAGAACCTTATACTCTAATATACTTTTTTTTTGCCACTTATGCAGTGTCAAACTTACCGATTGAATCGTGTGAACAAAAAAGAAAGATGAACAGCGCAATAGAGTGAGCGCATGGGACATTGAGCAAGGTGGAGTGACCTATTTAGAATTTTAATGCCTCATGATTCCATTTGAGAAAAATGACGCAAATTGACAACAACAGCGTGTCTACAACAAAGGGAGCAGGTCAAGATAAAGGGGGGCAGAGGGGCGTACATAAAGAGGAGCTTCTTGTTATTTCTTTTCTCTCTCTCTCTTTCTCTCTTTTTCATTCTTTGTTTGATCTCATTCATTAACATGTCTTTCAAGAAAAATCATCTTCGCATTGTGCCACACCTCGATACCTCACATTCGCTAGTGTTTGATATCATAGAACGTGATTTACTGAGCAATACCGTCTTGAAGATTGGTAGATTTACCGATAGATTCTTCAACATGGATCGAATCACATTCAAAAGCAAAGTAGTCAGCAGAGGACACGCTGAGATTTGGGTTGAAAATGACAAAGTAAATAGCATTGTATATATACGTTCGAGTCAAAGATAACTTACGTAATGATAGTTCTACATCAAAGACACCAAGTCGTCTTCTGGTACCTTTGTCAACAGAGCGAGACTCAGCCCACCTAGCCATGAATCAAAGCCCCACCAACTGCACAATGGAGACATTATCCAGTTGGGCGTTGATTATCAAGGTGGTGTTGAAGAAATCTACCGTTGCGTCAAGATGAAGATTGAGATCAATCAACCTGCGTTTGGCAAAAGCCCATCAGCATTTGGGTACGTAGTAGCTAGTTAAATCACACAATATGGAGGTTGGGCCCACTTGACTGATACGCTGTTGGTGCTTTTTTTGTAGGCTGAATTCCTTCAAATCTTTGAGAAACATTGCCAATACAGCAAATGGATCTGACACAGTGGATGAATGCTGCATCTGTTTATACGCCATTGCACCATTTCAAGCATTATTTGTTGCTCCTTGTTCGCACTCATTTCATTTCAAATGCTGTTATCCTTTATTACAAAACTATCCCGGGTTCAATTGTCCATTGTGTCGGTCATATGCTGATTTAAATGCTAACGTGGCCATTGATACCGATGAGGTATAGCTTAATTGTGCGTGTGTTTGTGTCTTTAATTAATGTACATTTCTCAAACAGGTTGCTCAAATGCTTAAAAGCCAACAAATCGAGAACAACACTCATAATATACCTTCATCCTCAGCGAGTAAGTGTGTGTGTGCCATTGCTCTTGCTAAACACACACAGCCAACTTATTTCATATGTGTATAAATAGATTTCGCTATAGACAAAGTTGATGATATCTCGCATGTACATTGTAAGTAAATGGAAATAAGATGCTTCTTGTTCTCCTCCCTCCTCCTTATTATCTTGCCATCTTTTACCCTCTCTCTCCCTAACACACACTTGTTCATTATAGTGGAGAACCTCGTTTTATCTGATAACGATGACATTGTATCTTGATCCTTTCGTCCTCCCACCTTTTTTTCCACCTCGTCATTTGTAATTCTATCAAAATCCTTCC
>JAXQGS010000976.1:0-12787 GCA_037040325.1 Mucor sp. M7501 | reverse complement strand
ACGGGGAGTCGAACCCCGGCCGTATCGGTGAAAGCGATAAATCCTAGCCGTTGGACCATTGAGGAGATGTTATAATTATCGAAGCAACGTATAAAATACATAGCAACTGAATTAACTTTTTTAAAGGTCACGTGTTTTCCTGTTATTGTATTTGGGATTGCTGTGGATCTATTCATTAAAATGTTAGACCTTTCAATAAGATCTTGTCAAAGCAATATGACAACTTAAGAATGATGGCTGTTCGATCAGAGTTAGCTCACAGATATCACAAATCGCAGTGCATTTAGTATGTCGATCTGGGTATCTACTTTTAGTCCATTGCCACTTCTTGCATTGTATTTGTAATGCCAGTGTATTTTAGCGTGCTAACACCAACATTTGTTACACATTACATGTAGATGGGTGATAGCCGGCTCATTTCACAATGCATGTAATCAAAAGCTAACCAATGATATTATTGTTAAATTCATAAGCGAGAGCAAAATGTGAATTTCCAATTCAGAAGAACAATGCGCATTGCTTTTCTGCTACATCAAAAGTCTCGTAATACGTAATAAGCATTTGCAAGCAATACTCATTTGTTAAGCTTGAATATCTAAAGATATTGATAACATTGGAGCGCAGTGGCCGAGCATATCATAAAGGCTAGCAAAACCAAAGAGCAGCTACTGTTCAACCAAGCTGCCTTTATACCCGAGCATGACATATCCTTTGTGATCCGACACAGGCACAGCTTTTTTGAACCAATTCAAATCCTATACTAATTCCGTAGCGAAAGCGACTACTTGTAATTTAAGCAAAAGTGTCATTCAAACAAATCTTTGAGGCAAGAGTCAAATGAGCTTGCATTTACTATGCCTAACCGATTCAATGTCTTTTGATAGTTGATCCAACAAGTTGATGGACATGTCAAAATAACTTCAAATTACTTGCTGTACACTGCTTAATTGCTCACAGATGTATGAAGCTAATGATGCTAATATCATTCACCAATGGCTCCTGATTTGGTGCATCATTTTACTCGTTTTCATGAAAAAGTAGCAATGATGGATGCCTTCACTTTCACATGATGTCACCTGCGGTGTTGAATAGCTATACAATCAAACCACATTTTTGCAATTCATCCTTGATCGCTTGCTGAGGGTGAAAACCACGATAAAAATTTTCTGGCAGGCCTGGGCAGGGGCATTGGATTTTGTTGCCAGACGTGAGGGAGGACCCCCCTTTTCCATCTTTCAAAAGATTTCAACATTTATACATATAAAAAAAAAAAGAGAGAATCACAAAAGAAGAACTTGTACATATAATATCGACTTCTCTCTCTCTCTCTTTTTCTTTACCCTTTTCTCTTTACTCGTGATTTCTTAAACTACTCACAAACCAATGTTGTCGTCAATCGCTGCGAGGTCATGCAAGCAAAGTCGAGTAAGCACTACGAATTACCTTTTGTTACCCCACTTTTTTTCCCTCCCTAACCAAATGATGAAATGTAGATATGTCAATGTAAAGCCAAATCAACAAACACAATACTGTGGCTAAGAGAGTCCAGTAAACAGCTGTATATCAAAAGACGCCTATCTACGAACGGTATTCATCATCGACATCAGTCCAAAAAATCAACATTCGACATTGCAAGTGTCAAACACACAACACACACTTGGACACCAAAATATGTCACATTCAGGCCGTTATCCACCGAAGCCAAACTGACAGATGTGAAAGCAAAGCACGAGGACAAAAACTACGATGATATATTATCCGTTGCTCTGGATCAGTCGAACGTTTCCATTGCACAGTCGCTTGTAGATACAACACTCGGTTTGCTGCGAAAAGGAAAACCAGAGCTGGCATGGGAGTGCTATTTAGATCTGACAAGTCGAAACCAGCAACGACATGTATCTCGCGAGCAGTACAAACAGCTGATCAAATACTTTAATCACCACAAGAGCAACAACGAGCAAGGGTTGGAATACGTATTGACGCTGGTAGAGGACATGAAACAGCTCGGCTATCAAGTGGGGCGAAAGGAGAAGCTACTGGTGATGCGTCTGCTTGGCTTAAACGGAAATCTGCCAGCCATGGAGCGAGTGTTTGAGGATTTGAGCAAAGAGCAACTGCTGGAGATTACAGATCCTGCAGCGGCCCAAAAGCCATTCAACATTATGCTCACAGCCTACAGCGAGCACCCCGACAAGATTGGAGCAAGAGTCGCAGCAGAGAAATCAATGCGATTATACGGCGAAATGCTGGACCGCAACATTCAGCCAGCAGAAGCAACATCTCGCTTACTCATCCACAATATCCGTGCGGCAGAGAATTCAGACGAAATGGTGGAAGACGTTTGGAACTGGGTGTGGACAAAGATTGGCATGAATGTTGGCGGAAAGACAAAGGAACTGGAGCCATCACTGTACAGAGGCATGGTGCTGTATTTCGCCAGTGTGGGTCGAGCTGAATATGCCCTGGAGATCAACGACATTATGACAAAGAAGAAGATTGCTCGCACAGTGCCCACCATGACGGCACTGATCCACAAAGTCGGACGAGCTGGGGATATCGACAAGGCGATGCAGCTCTTCAACGAGATGGTGATTGTGGAGGGCCTCATCCCTACAGTAGTGACATTCAATGCGCTCATCGACATCCACGCACACAAAAAGCCAGCACCAGACGTCGCAGGAGCCAACAGAATGCTCGACACCATGCAAGAAGTCGGACTGCACCCAGACAATGTGACCTTTGGCACTTTGATCGACATGTACGCCAAGCAAGGCGACCTTGCCAACGTCAAGCGGGTCTACAAGGACATGGTGCACAAGTATCATTTCGAAGCAAGCCCGCACGTGTACTCTTCGCTCATCGAATGCTACATGAAGCTCAACGACAAGGACTCAGCCATGGATGTTTTGACCCTGTTAAAGAAGCAATCTTACCGCCGTGCGCCTGTAGCGCGTGAAGCGCATAATCTCCTGTTTAAAGGCCTGATAGAGAACAACTACATAGTGCAAGGCATCGAACTGCTGGGAGAAATGATCAAGAACAAAATCCAAGTGAACGTCCAGACATTCGCACCACTGCTGTCGTACTATGCCAACCAAGGCGACACGGAAGGAGCGCATAAAGTTGCTTCCATGATGACACAGGCCAACGTGAAGCCCTCGCTGCAAACCTACTCCAGTCTGTTGAAGGCCTACGCCAAGGCAGGAGACATCGAAGGCGCCGAGAACATATTCAACATCTTCAAACAAAAATACCGACCCAATGCATACGTTTACAACGCCCTGTTGTATGTTTATACCAAGAAGAATGAAATGGACAAGGTGTTGGATACGTACAAGCGCATGTCCTCGGCCTATGTCCCGGCCAACGTGTACACCTATGGCATCCTGATGAATTTCTACTCGAAACGCAGGGAACTAAAGGCCGTAGAAGCCCTCATGGAAACAATGCAGGCAAACAACATTACACCAAGCGTCACCTGCTGGACCATCCTGATGCAGGCTTATTTCGAGTGCGAGAAGCCAGACAAAGGTCGAAGAGTGATAGAACAAATGATTCAAGCTGGCTTGGAACCTTCAAATGTGTCTTGGGCCATACTGATCTCTGGCTGCACCAAATCAAACGAGCTGGAGTTCGCAGAGTCTATTCTTGAAGAAATCACCGAGAGAAGCAGACGCTTACTGGCACCTCCCATGCTACTCAGCGACACCAAGCGTTTGTCAGAAGGCGCATATGCCAGGGTGATCCCAGAAACCATCGAGGACGTCTTGAACAAATCGCAGCACCTTATGCAATCCAGAACTGCCACTCCATCCCACCTCTTCACACCCATCATCGAAGCCTACAGCAAGAAGGGCGATTTTGACAAGGCCAAGAGCGTGTTCAAGCACATGTGCGACTTGAAGGCTGCTGTTACGGTTGAAACTTACACGATGATCATGAATATGTTCAAGCGGGAGAACAAGTTTGACGCTGTGGAGTCGCTGTGGAATGCCCTGTACAAACCGTCGAACGAACAAACCCATGTAGACAACATAGACCCTCTACTGCCCCAAGTGCCGCTGCCCGCAAAGACTTACAGCTATACAAATCTACTCACTCTGGACGAAGACGATACAGACGAAGCAACACAAGTAGAGACAGACCAAGTGTCGCCGTTTGCCCTATCCATCTATATCGACACCTTGATGGCCCAAGAGCGCGCAGACGACATTCACGCATTATGGCAGCAGCTGACAAGCGAAGACTATCGCTTTGACGAGCAGAATTGGAACCGCTATATTACGTCCTTGGTCACATCTGGTAAACTAGACGAGGCCTGCACGCTAGCTTATCGCGAATTCTTTGATTCAAAATCAAAGCAGGATGTAGATAGCAAAGTTGGCACCTACAAATCGGTTCGAAAAAGAGACGATATTTCCATATCAAACGATAACCAGCTTCATACCCGTACTTGCGCTTCATTTGCCGATGCCTTCCAGATCACTGGTGCTGAAAGCATGGGCGAACCTAGACTTCGTTCCGCTGTGAGTGCAAAAATCAAAGAATACATGCACCAAAAAGATAGATTAGATCAAAAATTGTAATTTTAGCCTATACATACATAGATGGTTTTAGAGCAATTAAAGAAAAAAAAAAGGTGTAATTAAACTAAATCTTTTGCATAAATCAACTCTTTTCATCATCAGTGTATACTATGGTCATTAAAGGCGTACTTTTTTTTTTTTATTATTATTAGGCACCATGTCGCTAATAGTACAAAAAAAGAAAAGCAGGTATAGTATCAGTACGATGATGGAGGTGGTGGTAGCATGGAATGGCCCTTTTTAGCCAGCTTTTCTAGTTGAAAGACTACTTGGTATCCTTCATTCTCGGGATCGTCCATTGCACCTTGTAGTATTGTATTGTGGGTATTTGTACTCGTACAGCGAATATTTTTGCCTCGAATGATTTGCTCTAAACCTCCCTGTGGCAAGTAATTAGATGCTTGCTGTTTCAAACAAAACATTTTCACTTACTGTGTGGACATTGCGAACTTCGATAAAGTCAGGCTCAAATGCGAGAACGTACGGGTATGACAGCGCAAATGAGTCTGGTGCACCCTCCCAATCGATTCTTGCGCTTGATCTGATGAAGCGTCCTCGCTGATCCACAAAGAATGCAAATTCTAATGATGATGATCAGTGCGTGTTTCTACTTGTACCAAACATGCATGCCTTACCATTGTAGCAAACAAGATACTCGGCAAACTGTATTCTATAGATGGTGATGGGTCTCACATCAGGTCGATTAAAGACAAAGCCCAGCTCCTCGTCCTCTGGATCCAGCAAAGCTTGTACGCCAAAGTTCTTCATGTCCACTACGCCAATCTCTCTTGGCGACGATATGCACATCTTTGACTTGAGCAGATTGATGGAGGAGGCTTCGCTGGGCAAGTACAGATCCTTGTAGGCCTTCAATCCGACTGGCCCGCTCCTCACCAGCCTCTTGAGACTGAACAAGGACTTTGTCTTTTTGTTCTCATCCATGATCACTGGCTCCAAAACTCGGATTGTGGTTGCTGACAGGGTATTTGACTTGACAACACAGACAAGCGTCTTGGACAGACACTCGCCTACATGGAAGAATGCTGTATTCTGGCTGACAGATCGTCCTCTCTTTGCCTGTGGAGATGCACCTGCTGCCAGAATCTCTAGCGGAAATGTCCATAGTGTCTTGTCTGCCAGCACTAGTAGTTGCGATTCAGGCATCAGCTCAACCTGTGAGACCTTTTCTACGGTAATGATGCGCGTAATGATGTTCTTCTTGGTGGCGGGATCGCGCTTTGTGACATATACGCCCTGATCAGCGCCCACAATCACCTGCTCCATATTGTCGTCAGTATAGATGGTTGCCGTGTTGTTGACTCTGTTGGCAACTGTGAAATGATGCTTGATCAATGGCGCGATGGTGAAGATGGAGCGTGTTTCTGACAGCAGAGCCTTTTGATCCATGATTTTCTTGATCCATATTTGCTGCATGGATGAGGCACTGGTGAAAAGAGTGATTGCGGGCGCGCCTTTTCTGCCATGATGAATAAAGGTGATGGATAAGCCGCTCGACTTGGCAGCGGTTGCGAGGTTTTCAGAGGTGGATGGGCGAGGCGCTGTGTTGTTCATTGTGCCCAAGTTGGTGGATCTGCTGTAAGGTAGTATCGAACTGGCTCGCTTTTGTCGATTGCTTGTTGAAACATTGATGGAGAGCAGTTCCAAGGGAATTGGCTGTAGAACGCAATCATTAGTCAAAGGAGCGTGCTTGCATCTAGTGTTTATATGCATACTCTTCTGTAGGTCTTGTACTTTTCCAGGTGATCCTCGTACTTGATCTTTGCCATCACCAAATAGTGGTCAAACAAAAAGACTTGCAGGTCAGATGCCTCTGAAGACGAGTTTCCCTTTCGCTTCATTCTGCCCTTCATCAACAGTTGACGTCCAGGTTGCTCCAGTTTGAGATCCTGGATCCTCTGCTTTTTTAGTAGAGAAAACCACCAAGCAAACTGTGCATACGTACCACATAGTCAGCGGGTGACTTGAACTCGAGTCTTTCGCCTATTTGCTGCAGATTGAAGAAGTTCTCGCACTTCCCGGCCTCAATGTTGACTTGCTCCAGATAGGTTGTGATGATGGCCATGATCTGAGGGATTGCTTCCTTGTCGGGGTTATCATCAGGCGTTCTCTTGAGAATCTCCCTCAATAGCAGATTGTATCGGCCCAGTCTGGTGGTAGGTTTCGTTAAATAGCCGTTCAATTCCAACCTTCTGGATTCTGGTTTTCGCTCGGTTTCCTACGCAGCCTCTATATCAGAACTGCTGCTCGTCTCTCGCTCTCGCTTTCTGGTTATAACCTACCTCTACAAATTGCGCAAACAGCGGATTCCTCTTCTTCTCGAGCTCAAATGTGAATTTGCCAATGACCTGATGAGCGCCGTATTCAACAAAGGGGTGAAAATAGCGGACATGATCCAACATGACATCGCCAATGCTCGAAACGAGATATTTCTCGGCCTGTCTTGCCTCGAGTGCTCGAGAAAGCTCCGTGTTGACATGTCGAACGTCTGCAATGTTATAAAAGACCTGCTTGACAAATTGCTCGCGTCTTTTATCGTCGTCGATGATATCCTGGCTCAATAGTGGCTCCACCCAAAACTGCGCTGCATTGTCAGTAACCACTTTTTTCTACCTTGAAGTCTGCAGCCTACCTCGTGGACATACTGCAGGTCTCTCACAAAATCTTGCTCAGTGTATATCAGCTCGTAGATGCATTCCTGTCGTTTTCTTTCTTCGGGTAAAGTAGCCTCGACTACATTTTCAGGAACGGATTGCGACCATAGTCGAGTGTTTTCTTCCTATCACACACAAGTCAGCAAACAAGAAGGGGCAAGGTGACAAACATACCTTGACTTGGTGCTGCTGGCTTTGTTTTAAACTCTGGAGAGACAAACATGTTACTTTACACCTCCTTCTGATGCATCAAAACCACGGTACTTGCCTTTTTCTTCAAGCAGGACCAGCTATAACACAGATTGTCGCCTGTACAGGTCGGCGAGTAGCAGTCAGTGAGATCAGTGTAGATTCCGTTTGGCAAATCCGATGATTGCAAATCTACAAGAGTCGGCTTGAATATAATAATGCAGATCAGCGAAAAGCAAAGTATTACCACTGCTGCTCTCCCTGGAGAACTTCTCAGAGACATCGTCTTCTTTGGGTGTGTTTGTCATCTCTTTGAACGCATACAGTTCGTCTATCGAATCAACGAACACCGGCTCGTAGTTGACATCATGAAAGAAGTTTTGACTTCGCAGGGCTGCTCCAATCTCAAGTGCCTCTAAGCGGTCGTTGTTGCCAAGTATAGATAGTAATCGGTCCTAGCATACGACATTAGCCAACGGATGCGTGCTATGCGTCGAGAGGGGACATCCTTACCACGGCCTCTTTCCCGCTGAAAACCTCATGATAATCTATGCCGTCCTTGACCAATGTCGAGCATGTCGTTCTCTTGTGAAACTCCTTTGCTACTTCGGATAAGAGTGCTGTGTATATAACCACATGCTGCGATCGATAGGCGTCAATTGATTTTTGCTGCTCCTCTCTCTTGGATTGCATTTTGCTTAAAAATACAGACGAGTAAGATTCTGTCATACTTGAGCTGTTGGGAGCCATGGTGAGATCAGAAATGTCAGTGAACACAGTGTCTGTGGATAAGCGAGATTCCAGCTGCGGCGGCTGGTGCTGCTGCTGCTGCTGCTGCTGCTGCTGGTGCTGCTGCTGACTGTCTGACGGTGGCAAGGGAAAGGAATCTGAACTGCTGCTGTAGTGGCTCACTTTGACTTGTGGTGCAATAGATTCTGAATCTATAAAAGAAGGACAACAAGAACAAAAAGGAAGAGAAAAAGGAGAGACAAACGTTAAAAAAAGAGAGAGATCACCTTTCGACACAGTGTATGCTATTTACCCCTTATGCTGCTGCTGCTGCTGCTGCTGCTGCTACCCTTACGCCGACCCGAATCAGGAGAGACAGGAGCTGCTGCTGTGGAAGCCTCCATCATCGCATCTCTGTTGCCATCCCAAGACTCGACTATCTCGGTCAATGCTTGATCCAACATCATGTCTTTTCCCTGTATGTCATCGTCCTCATCCTCGTCGTCCGTATCGCTTGGATCCATTGGCTTGATGCATATGATGGACGATGGCGGCCTGTCCTTAAAGTTGAATTCATCGTCCTCGTCATCCTCATCCTCATCTTGTCTGGTATAAAGCTGAATTGGATCGAATGTGTTTCCCACAGCGAGGCTCTCTATGGCGTCTTCTTCTTCGTCTTCTTCTGGTATATTAAAAGAGGGGCAGCTCTGGCTGTTGCCATAGTATTGAGGAGATGTAGGAGTAGCCGATTCAACGTGTATAGCGACATCCACAGGTTCAGTTTGAATTTTGAAGGGTATACTGGAATTCCGCATTGGCGATGGCAACCTCGGCTGCTGCTGCTGCTGCTGCTGCTGCTGTTGCTGCTGCTGTTGCTGGAAGGCTCTCTTCTTTGGGTCAGATTTCGCTTGATGGTTAGCAGCAGCCAAACTCTGTTTTCGCACGGGCAGCTGTTGCTGGATATAGTACTTTTTGATAGCTTCTGGTATCGGACTACCAGATGCTAAATCATAGGTGACAGTTGGCGTTCGTTTTAGGTATAGGATATCCTTCTTTTTCTTGTCTAGGAGCGGATTTGGTTGAATGGAGCTCATAGTCAGGACAAAGAATAATATGCAAGAGAAAGAGAGAAACAAGGAAAGCTCTAAAAAAAATAAAAATAAAAAAGTTAATTAAACTAGCAAAGTATGATAATAAAATCGGGACAGCAATTAATACAGAAAGAAAGGCGAGAAATAAATGTGTGGAACCCTACTAGGAAAGTATATAAAAAGTGGAACCTTGTGTCCTGGCCAAAGGGCAGCAGAGTATATCTTTTAGACCTTGAATTATGCTCAATTGACCCCTTGATAGCTCTCGCGGGGCACCAAAAACTCTCGCAATCCAACCTCCATCATGATTTGTCTATACGCCAGAGGCAAGCCACCACCACCACAGTTTCAAAGGGTGGTGCTTTTTGGTGCCTGAGATCTCTTGCCAATGAAGAGAGATTGCATCTTGCTTTTGCCATCTGTACGACCATAGATGTCACCGCCCTGTAAACATCTGCGGAGTGATGAGAGCCCAAACAGCAAGCCAAAGAAAAGCTTATAAAGCCCCCCTTTTTCATGTGCCTCTTCTTTCTTCTTCATCCTTTGCTTGAGCCATGATTAGCCTGAAACCTGCGTATACCTCATATCTGGGCGAGAAGCAGATCGACAACCTGCGACTGTACAAGTATGCTGCTGTCGACAAGTCTCCCATCTCTCGATACATTTTGAAACACTATTGGGATTTTGCCATCACTTTGTTTCCAAGATGGATAGCGTATGTAGCTACACTAGTTTAGATCCAAACACCACTGCCCCGTATTAACGACATTCTTCTAGTCCCAATCTGATCACTCTGATCGGCTTATTCTTCATGATTGCCAATGTCATTGTCATCTGCATCTGGTCTCCCAATCTCGATACGGATGCTCCCAACTGGATCAACTTTAGTTTTGCTGCTGGTCTCTGGCTGTACTCTACATTTGATAACGTAGACGGTCGTCAGGCCCGTCGCACTGGAACGTCGTCTCCGTTGGGTGAATTGTTTGACCATGGCTGCGATGCGGTGAACTGTACGTATGTGGCTTTGTTGCAAGCAGCCGCACTGGGCTTGGGTCACACCCCCTCTGCTGCAATTCTGCTATTCGTTACGATTGCAGGCTTCTACCTTTCAACTGTCGAGGAGTACTATACGGGTGTTCTCTACTTGGGCTACGTGAATGGGCCTACTGAGGGTATCATCGTTACATGTTTGGCTTTTATCTGGTCTGGTATTTACGGTAAGTGGGCTTCTGGGGGGGGGTGTTGGTGAGATCAAGCATAGCAAGCTTTGCTGATGCGCTGTGAACTGTTCAATAGGTGTTGCCTCATGGCACGTGCCTGTAGGTGAGATCTCATGTCTCGCTTGGACAACATCAATTTTGCCCAGTGGCACCACTGGAGCTGACCTGTTCGTATGGGGTATGGTTGTGTTCTTCCTTGTTACACATCTCCCAGTGTGGTAAGAGGATTCAACGATCTGTTTCTTGTGAATAGTGCCTGATGGTTGATTTCTTAGTGTGTATTCAATTGCTCAAGTGTGCAAGGAGAAGGGCCTCAAGAAGAGATCAGTGTTTGAAAATGTGTTTTTGCCCTTGATCTTCACTGGCATCTTCATCTATACGTGGCTGTCATCCTCCTCGTCCGTCATTTTCACAGAAAATCACTTTATTGCATTTGCTATTTTCTTTGGGCTCCTTTTTGGTGAAATGGCATCTGATATCATTCTTGCCCATTTAACAAAGTCAGAATATCCTCGTTTCATCAACATCTACGCACCGTTATTCCTGACATCATTGATCGTGAACTTGCAGAGCTTTTTCCAAACGTAAGTAGAACATCATACAGCGTCCACATTGTTCGTTTACTCATAGTTTTCTTTTTGTTGTTGGGGGACGTTAGTAAATTAGTAGATGAATATATTCTACTGCTTGTGCTATGCTGCACTAAATTCTATACCTACATTGTAAGAGCAGTCCGTGTCATTAATGCATTCTGTGATTTCTTGGGTATTCGTTGTCTTGTGATCCCTACATCCAAGCAAACCGACAGAACCATCGTACCAAAGACATCAGGTAAGCTTTCTGTGTGTGAGAGAGAGAAAAAAAAAAGTAATGTTCATATACTCATTCGCATCGTTTGTAGCTGAAGAAGAGGCTGAATCCTTGTTGGTGGCTCAAGAGGAAGGATCAAATCAACAGCAACAATACAATACATTCTAATCGAAATACTAAACCAACATTTAATTCTCCATTTATAATTTATATACAAAAACTTTAAACTATTCGAAATATACATTTAACATGCATACCCTTTAGCAATAAAAGAAGCTCAACCTTATGCTATTGAATCAAGTGTTGCCAACCTTGGCTATTAGCAAAATTAAAAAGGAAAGTCTAATTGAAGTAGTGTGTAACATTGTGCATCTCAAATTCAGGGGTAAGATTCGATTTACCACAAGAATTGCTATAGTACAAGTGCTATTTATAATAAGACAACGAGCTGTAATCCACCCCGAACTATGGTGAAAAGGTCAATCTTCGCTCTAATGGAATGGGAGAAGGGGTGAACAGCTCGTGCCTGCAGTGGGTTTGCTTGATTAATCCAATGTTGAATCAGAAGAAATAAATCATTTGCTTGACGATATGCAGTTTCTAATAGTAAGGAAAGGGTTTGCAAGAGTCAAGTTGGTGGTATACCCACCTTCGCTTATCCGCCAAATGACACAATGCCAGTCAATCGGTTCAGATTAATGTATCAATCCGATACTTGAAGGTGAATCTCAATGCTGAATTGTAAGTCTTGATATTTGCCTTGAACTCCTTTGCAATTGCATTGTTTCTAATCAGCAATCCCTCGCCTCTGTTGCTATGTGTCTCAAATGAGCAAGCATAGTTTGACCATTTACACAACACAACTAAAATTAAGGCAATATCAAACTCGATCCAAGCTTCTTGAGTGTTCGCATAATGTACTGTTTCGGTAGATGATACACTACAGACCATCAAACCAAATGTTTATAAGCGCAATGTTCAGTAAACAGCCCTTGAATGCATTTACCACTGTAAAATTAAGCGTTTAAATCGCTTGTATCTCGCCAACAAAGCGCGATCTCAGCCTCGAAACAGGTGTAATCGTGTTCTACGACCTAACATTAGGCTATGAATCACTTTTCAGCAGTCTTTTGGGGATCGAGTTGATCATCGATTTTTGACAAATTTTGCCTTGTACTAGCAAGGGAAAATTTGATGATTTTGAATGATGGAGGTTTTCGTCTCAAAAATGAAGTTTTCTACTAAGGTGTTCCTATGCTCAAAACAATCGTAGAAACGCAATGGAGCATGTAAAAGTGTTGTACGACCAATTTACTATAGTGTTTGTAGACGTTTCCCCAAAAAACGTGCTTTGCATTTTTCGACAGTTACTCCTCACAGACCAAAGGGATTGCTTTGAAATTAACACCACTGGATTCCTCGTTCAATTTTACATCCAAAACTTTAGAGAAATACCTGCTGTTCAAGTAGAAAAATCCTGCGTAATTGCC
>JAXQGS010000975.1:0-12839 GCA_037040325.1 Mucor sp. M7501 | reverse complement strand
TGCACCTAACGCTAGATGGTGTAGTAAGGCATTGTCTGGCACCCAAAGGTGGGTTAACTCATCTACTGGTACAATAGCTCTGTATTAGGCTATTTACTAGTATTTGAACCCCCGCCTAACGAAAAACAAGGGGAAACCCTCGCATTTTTTTTCTAAGATTTTTATGTGTGTCGAGCCCATTTAAGCAATGTGATTGGCTGAAAGACTGGACAGCAAGTGGGATAAACCAGCGTAAATAGTGCAATAAATTTAGTTTAGTAATCCAACAAAAATAATAAAAGCGATGATAAGACAGAGTAGCAATCAACCGTCCTTCATTTGTGTATAAAACGAACTGAAGATACTGTATTTAAATAAAGAAGGAAGACCTGCATTTATTCATTTGAATTTAGCCTGTAACAATGTAGGTTATATATGATAGAGAGTAATGCATGCTTTTATTGTTGTGATATCTAGACGTTTGATTTAAAGTAGTAAAAAATGCGCGAATACTGATTTTACAATAAAGGATAAATTAGCTATTGTCATAGCACCATTGAATACAACCTTGACATGTAATTTGATGTGGGATGCGTTTTCATTGAAAGACTAGAACACCGTACAGCAACTAACGCTTTTTAACCGACAACAATACAAGCTTGGTTAAATCTAGAGCTGAGGAAAATGATGTACTCCCCTAGTAGCATCAAAGGCATTTATTGCCTTTATGATTAGAAGGCATTAATTTTGGCTGACCACAAGATGTTTAAATTGATCCCAAAATGCTTAAAATGTCGCTCAAAATCTTTTTGAAATGAGATTGATTCTGATCAAAATCAACACAATTGATCTATTTCGCCAGATTCCATCATGTCATTACTCCATTATAATTTCTGATACATTATTGATGTAATTTTTAAAAAGAAGCATCCAATGATGCTATTTAAAGGCTGTTGTGAACAACTTTATATTGAGCAATCTTTGAAAATATGAAATGGCTATTTTGACCAGGATGTCGAGATGTAACATATAAAGGGCTCACAAACAAAATTTCACGAATTGCATTGGATTATAATACAATCATTTGATTTGATGTATGCTATAGTGAAGCTCTTTGTTATTTTGGTCAAAAACACGATCGTTTGATGTTCTATAAGATTCATGAGGATAGATCATGCTTTTGGGTTGGATTTTGAAGGTGTTTTTTTGGCTCCAAAAATATTGAGCAAAGGTGCAGTAGTGTAAACAATTGCTAAATCATGACAACTGTTTGGCAGGCTAAAGCAACTCTAACATAAGGAAACACAGCTCAAGTGTGTCTTGTATCAAAACCAGCAAGAAGGCGGCACTGGCACTGGGCATAAAAAAACCAGTTGACTCGTTGGTATGTACCATACAAGAATAAAGCACGGTTACAAGCATGTTTCATGTGTACTACTAGTTTTCAAAGGATGGAACATATTTTTTTCTTGATTAATTGATATATGCTTTGTTGGCCTACACCACGAATCTGAGTGTATGTGCTATAACATTTTTGCTACTTTCTAGGTGCCAGAGTCTCCTTATGCGAGTGACAGCGAGCAGCTTGAGATGTGAGCATCCATTGTCATTGTGTGCCACGCGCCACGCTTTAATTAACACATGTATTCATGTTTCAAGAGGATGATCCTTACATCATCACTGCTAATGGCTACTAATGTGGCGTACCTTTTATAAATCGCTTCTTCATAAAATGTCTTTTTCTCCATCTTCTTTCAAAAATGAAAGTGTATTATTGCCAAGACTGAAAAACACAGTGTCCAACAGCAAGAGCATATTATCGACACAAATATAGCATTCACACGCTAGAGGCAACACTTTTACTAAAGAATGGTATTCATGATTCAAGCGTACAACAGGCTGATTGCTGATAAAAACTGTACAGGAAAGAAGGTGAAAAAAAGTAGACTATTAGGAAGTAATTTTGTCTGCGTATGCGGAAAATCCTATTTTAGATACGAAAATCTTCGAGATCACTGTAAAAAGTATTGCAAACTGGTTGAATCTTCTGAACGCAGTCAGATTCACAACAAGCCAGGTCAAACTTCAAATCTGGATCAAAAGCCAAGTCAAGCTTCAAATCTGGATCAAAATGAAAATCAAAAGCTGACTGCATGCATGAAAAGAATCATGGAAATAATCATGTTGCTTCTAATTATACTGCTTGTATCGGTTTGGATTCTTCTTTGGTTCATCATTCACTCTTAGTTACCAAATCTGCATGATATTTGATCAATAAAAGCCTTGGCCATTGAGTAAAGCTCAAGACGAGTATGACATTCTGCGATACATCAGCATGTTCGGCTGATTGGATTTAAGCACATTTGTTGTTCATTCTCAAATACGGTGTAACTTCAAATCAGGCTTCTGCCTGACATTTGTTCAACCATAACATTGGTATCCACTATCACAAAGCACAAACAAGCATTGATTCAACCTCAGAGAATGTCTAGATTCTATCAAGAATATGATGTTCACTTGGAAGGATTTTTCCATGTAATTTACCCCATGCCTTAATCTATACTCAATCTCTTTACACGCGCAAAATGTTGGCCAAGGCTTAAATTGACCGTGTGTTGGTTTATCTGTGCAAGGAGCTAATATGACAATCATTTGACATGATTAGTAAAAAGACATTTACGCGACAAAAATAGAAAGAGTGTTGGTGGTTTCTTCAAAGATTTGGTTGACCAGATTGCTTTACGTATTTGTACATATTAAGTTTTTTTTTTTTTGCGCCTGTTGAACACATAGGGTCTAATTTACATCATGCGTCGTCTCTAAAGTTAAAATTCGGTGATTCAAGATGTTGATCTCTTCTACTAGTCGAGCCATGACATCGTTGAAGGAATAGCTCGCATTGATTACGCCATGCCATGTCACTAACAACAAATGAACCATATCACGACTAGATACGAAACACATTATAATGCACGGAAAGCTAAAACAAGGTTTTACAGCTTGCAACAATTAGCACAAATGAGATCTGCAGCTGGGATAAACTCACACAAGGGCCTTGATTTATGTCCATTCGCTTATTCACCATCAATTAAAAGAGCCAATCATGTAAATGGATCAAGACGTTTTTTCAGCCTTGATAAGGGAAATCAAAGGGTATATTTCATCTCACAAGAAAAAAACATGTGAAAGTACCTGGCACATTCAACATTAGAGTTCTAATGTATATTTCGCTCCATGTATTCTTGGAAGAGATGAGATACTAATGCGAGTATAGTTGCATTGACGATGGAGAGCCAATGTGAAGCATTTCATACATTCCACACTTTTTTTTTCTTCTTCTTTCAAACGAAAAGCCACGTAAATCGTATACTCCAATTTGATGCGAAAACCTAATCTGCAATCTTGTTTGTAATAACAAGGAGATAAGCAAAGCGTATGAGAATGTTATACCAATGAGCCTTATTCCCGAAATTTCGGGGACACGCCCTTTCGACATGCTTTCAACAAACCAACATTTGAAGCGGTTTCTTTGTTTGTTTTCATGATAATGTCAACTTTTTACATCTCCATCATGTCGTACTACATGTTGTTTACGTTGCGTCTGATGCACTATATATATTTATAGTTAATCGCTTCGTCTTTAAGAGAGATAGACAGGTTCCTTGATTGAGACGGAGATGTCGATGTTTTGATTATGATCATGTGCGCAAGATTATCATGTCCAATAGGGATGGGATGTCTTAGATAAGGGACAAGGGGAAAGACCTGTTTTTGGCGATGATCCCGGTTCGTTTAGGCGTCAAAAATTGGTATAAATAGGCACTGGATTCTGCCAAAATGTATCTCTTAAACCCTTTCACCTTTTAATTACCCTAACCTTTATATTTTGTCACTTTTTTTGCCCAAGATGGTTGCCGTAATTATTATTTAAGTCTTTTAATCCTGAACCCGTATCATTATCCGTTATATTGTCTAAAATCATCATTGTTTGGAATATAATATCATTATCTAATTTGTCAAAATTAATGTTAAAATCATCCTCTATTATCAGTTACACCATGTCACGTAAACCATTCTTCTCTTATACTACAGACTCTTCAGCTACTACTTCACGCAAGAAACAGAATCCACCAGAAAATTAATATCTCGATTACAATTACACTACATATCACAGAACCCAGAAAATGAACA
This sequence comes from Mucor sp. M7501, assembly GCA_037040325.1. Lineage (NCBI taxonomy): Eukaryota > Fungi > Mucoromycota > Mucoromycetes > Mucorales > Mucoraceae > Mucor > Mucor sp. M7501. The sequence continues at coordinate 8,669 of JAXQGS010000975.1, read as the reverse complement.
CATCAAGAAACACCACCACCAACTTTTATTTGGACACCATTGATCCATCTAATCTGCTCCAACCGCCATCAGTCGCTGCATCATCTCCAGAAAGCTTTTTCCCCAATGACTGCACCTCCATTGATGACTGGTTAGCCGATGAACTATGTAAAGAAGGTCTTTTGGCCAATGCCATGGACTTTAGTCCTGAAAAGATCCTTGCTTTACTTCCTCATACTCCTCCCATCAGCCCTCCTACAAGCGTCAAGCATGAACTTGCCTCTCCCAATGTGCCTCTCTTTCCTGAAATTGCCAAGCAAAAGCCCATCCTACCCAAGGTCAATCTGCCTCGCATTGCCCCGCGCCCATGTCCTACAGTAGCTATTGCTCCTGTAAAGCCATTGGTTGCAGCAAGTCCTGTCATGATGAGTCAACAGAAGCGCCGCTCTGATTCCATCAGTGGAGCTTCGACCGCGGATCAAGATGAAATTGCACTCAAGAGACAAAAGAACACGGATGCTGCACGTCGCTCAAGACTCAAGAAGTTGGTAAAGATGGAGCAATTGGAGCAAAAGGTGTCAGATTTGGAAGCAGATAACCATCACCTTACTACTCGTATTGCTGTGTTGGAGTCTGAAAAGTCAGGATTGCAAGTAAAGGATGTTTCTCTTGAAGAAAGAATCAGAGTGTTGGAAGCTCAATTAGCTGAAGCACATCGCGCCTTGACCAAAGCTTAGTTTTTTTTTTTTTATCATTATTATCATTGTTATCATCATTAGTTATCAAACATCAATAAAAAGTGTGCTTTTTATAGCTCGTAAAAGTATTTTCTATCGTTTTAGCTGGGGTCAAATGTTGACTGATGATGAGGCCTTGAATGTTTGAATTACCTCCAGGGCACGTATCTAATCAACGGTAGTATGCATTAGTGTAAGATATCATACCACTACCATTAAGGCATATCTTTTTGTTGGTTGTGCACATGCTCCATAACACAAAAAACGGCCTGATTTCCATTGTGGGTGTTACAAATACTCATGATTGACATGCCACATTTTATCAAAAGAGGTAAGCGTAATTGCAACGTTACTAAATGTGAGGTTAATTTAATGAATAAATAGAGAAAACATACAAGGCATAGAATGAGGGGGGGGGGATGGGTGCAATGAGGAAGGCATACATGTACACGATATTTACATAGTGAGGGTTAATATAACTAATTAATCAATGTAACCATCTACAAAATCATAAATGGAGTCCCAACAGGTAGGAGCGGTAGTAGCAGCAGCAGCAGCAGCCCTAGCATCGGTTGAGATTTCCGTCGCTTCTTTTAAACTAATACATGAAGAGTTGGGTGATGATATAGGTGTGAGCATATGTGCGGCGGCTACAGTGGTATTGGCCATGGGGGTATTGAGTGTGGTTGGAACCAGGTTATTGTCAGCAGGCTTCTGGCCGTAGCAAGCAAACCAATACGCATGGGATTGCTGCACTGTGCATTCCTTGACAGCCTCCGTCAACAGATTGTCGATATCGACACCGCTGCCATTAGCCACGGAGAGGTCGTGTTTTATGTCTGGATGAATTGACAGCAAGTAGCTCTGCAGGTTTTGAGAATGGACTTCTCCCAGCTGGCCACCCCATCCAATAGGTATATGTATGCGACGCTGGTGCACATTGACGAATCCGCCATGCAACGTCAATGCGGTGGACGCGTGGTGGCTGGGCATGGGGTCCATGGTGCCCAGCTTGCTGTGCAGACTCTGAGGGATTTGCTGGTTGAGGATTCTGTCGCATAGATTGCCAGGTCGATGGATCTGGTATTCACAATCCAAAATTTCAAAATAGCCGTCTGGCTTGAGTATTCTGCGGATTTCAGACAGGAGGTGGAAAAACTGGTGCTCTGTGATGAAGACAAGCATAAGCCGCATACGGACAAACTCGAACGAATTGTCCTCGTAGGGCAGGGCAGACTGCAAAAAGTCGTGCTGGATGAACTTGGCGTTGGACGGCTTGATGGTGGTTGGAAACATGGCACGAATGTCAATGCCATGAAATTCTGTAAATGGGAATTCACTTGCCATTTCCAGAATCCTGTTGTCAGCGAAAATCGTAAGTTTTTTTCTCCATCAAAAAGCATAAATCTATATATATTTTACCAGGTGCCTGGACCGCAACCCACATCAAGTACTCGGGTTGAATATTTGTCATTCTGATTTGGCTTTACACGAAGCGATTGAATCACTGGAGCCACCACGTTGCCATTGAAGGCGTATTTGATGCAGAAATGCTAGCCGTCAAACACAGGTGAGCATGGCTTCTACTGGCTGTCATAGAATATGTACTCACAAGAATTACAATGCGATCTGCCTCCTCGTCGTCACATGGCAGGTAGAACCGATGCGCAGGCGACACCATGTAGCGTCTGCCATTCTTGATCTCGTACTCGATGGGGATCGTGTATTCCGGCGTCGTGTTCAACGGCGAGGGTGGGGACGACGGCCGCAACGAGGCAGCCGCATTGAGCAGCGACGAGTCTTCTGAGGCTGACGAGTGCTTGCGCTTGTCCTTTCTGATGCTGATGATGGAGCCTCTGGGAGAATTCCTGTCTGTTGCAGTTGATTTGGACTCAAAGAAGTTTGGATACGACTGGTTGTACTTTTTCCGGCTTTTGCTGGAGAGCGTTGCTAGCACTTCTTCAGAAGGTCTCGAATTTGCATTGCCCATCTTTTGCAGTAGAGAGAGAAAGAGAAAGAAAAAGAAAGAAAGACAGAAAAAAAAAAGGATTTACTTGATTTATATATATTCGCATTTACAATTGGGTGTGATTCAAACTATAAATTTGGGTGTGTAAATCAGAAAAAACTCCTTCTCTAGTCGAGGATAGCAGCAGCAATGGCCTCGTATGTGTAGTCAAAATAGCCAACTACAGTATAAATATAGTAATTAGCCGAACATGCACTCCATCACAAGCTAGCATCCTACCGTTATTGTGGTTTGCATGAACCAGTTCCACCAGCATGAAACGTGGTTTGCTGCGATCGATGGATTCATAGACGTTGGCTTCGTTTGGAATTGCAGTGAGCACAACACGCTTGGACTCGACCATGGCATCGAGTGCGTCTGTGCTGTTGAGCGCATGTCTAAACAGTGCCTGCGAGTTGGAGACTGGAATCTCCATGTCGTGCTTGCCGTAGATGATCAGAATGGGACAATTGACGTCCTGCCAGCATGCTGTCAATCTCACCTCTGCCACCATCCTCATATCTTCTCGAGTGCAGCACATACCTGAATCCTTGACAAAGAGTTGAATTTGTGGTTTAATTTTGATAGCAACCACTCTAATAATCTCTCTATAAATAACACTCGTTCCATTGTGCAGATGCTAAACTTACTTTCTAGGGCTGGCAGTCGCTTGATGGGCGACAGAATAGGCAACTTGGGAACGATATTGTACTCGAAAATGAGTGTGGTCATGGAACTGTAGCCAGCCTTCAGAATCAAGCTTTTGGGTGGGTTGCCCGATGCAGACATGGCATGTGCCAGTGTCGTAGCTACACCTGTGCCTATACAATACGTGCTGCCTGTTTAGTACACTCCTGTTTGTTTTGTAAGCATTCGATCAACTTACCGAGAGAGTGGCCAATAAGAGAGATACGGTGATTAGGCACTGTTTGGAAACTATTTGGTTAATTATGCCGGCTTTCATTGTTGATATTGTGCCATGTATACCCCCTTTCTCATTAAGCCAATCCAAGGTTGATTGGGCATCAATACCAAGACCAAACTCGGAAGGTGTCGACTCTATTGATTATGTTTTGGCTACAAGTAAATAAAAATACTCCCTTACGCGGCCACGTTATGCATTTATACCCGAGTCTCCAAATCCACGATAATCAATAGCAATCAGGTTGATTTTCCCAAATCGAAGAAGTAGTTGCTGTAGAGATCTGTGAGCGAAATGATGCAAAAAAAAACAGAAACGCAGCAGCGCATTACCTTGTAGAGATCTACTCTCCAGGGAGCAGCGCGGTTCAATGCATTGCCATGGAAATAGACAATTGTGTCATACTGTGGATCTGAAAGAGCGGCATTAAAGATTCCATCATCTCGTGCTGAATCCTGGGCAAGACGTAGCTGCTGTTGTTGCTGTTTATAGTACTCTGTGGGCAAGAAATGCCATGCACCTATTTTTACTCTTGTTAAAAACTCGTGTTTGTTGGTGTTTGACCAGTGTCTATACCAATAGTGACATTATCAGACGTTGGAATCTTGATGTTTCTTCCTTGGTTGTCTATTTTTTTTTCTTTCAGGTCAGTTGTTACTAATATCTTGGATTCAAGAAGGCGACCTACGTCCAAAACCATAGTATTCTGGCGTATCAAACCGAGGATGAAGAGGGAATTTGACCCAATGTAGAAACATGAGACTATACATACAGACAATGGTCAGCTACATGTGTTGCAGGACTATCAACAAGTAGATGATACCATCGTTGGGGAGTGTCGATACTCAAAATGCCAATGATGGCCTACATTTCCATAGTGCTGTCAGTATTACACATGATGAGTTTTGCAGTTAATAATCATCAGCTTACAATGTAAATTGCCACGAGTAGACTAGATATCTTGATGATCAATTTAAGCATAATTATCTCGAAAACAACAAAATAAAGGGGGGGGGGGAGTTCTCGTGTCAAGGGCCCACTAAATTATTACGCCTTGGAACTGCTGTGAGACCCCAAATTTTGGATCTCGGCAGTGGCCATGAAGCATGTCCGACTAGCTTATGTTGGTTTAACCTTTTGTTCTTGGAATTTAAATCAGGCCAACACACAACAGAGCTCTCCTTGGGATGCTATCTCTGCAATACTGTTCTCGAATGATGGTGATTGTACCTGCCCTGGATGCGGCAAGGAGCTTTCAAGAAAAAGACATTTGGATCGTCAGTCAAACCAAGCGCAGATCAATCTAAGTCTCTTTTACCGCAATCATCTGTATACAAACTTGATAACAAGCAGAATTGCACATGGTTCATAAACAGGAACGCTACAAGCACAATCAGAACGCCCGGATGAATGGCAACAACATCCAGCGATGGAAGCCATCAGCACTGCATGTATGGATTACCAGGAATTTCTTTGCCTGCTGCACCACTGCAGTTGGTGATATTTTAAATGAAATGATAGCATTCCTTGGCGCAATCTCGAGCCCAATGCCTGCGGCCAGTACTCATTTCTATGCTGGATGTGTCATTGGCGAAAAGCAGTGTGAAGTGGTAAGCGGGAATAGCGAGTACAAAACAAGGGGCTCGTATTACAACAGGCAATCAGCAGGTGCGATGATGACCTGAGCTCTGCTGGTTGATCAAGCACCAAAACTTGGCCAGTTATTTCCTCTGTGCACACACAGAGCAATTTGAGGATGATCTGAACTTGAATGAGCAATATGGTTATTAATATCAAGAAAAATAACCCACTTATTTGGATGTCTCTCTTTGTCTCTTTTCCACTTTTTTCTCTTTCTCTCTCTCGTCAAGATGGCAGCAGCACCTCGGATACAGTTTACAGTGACCAATGTGGATTACAAGCGAAAAGATCCCGTTTTCTGGGTCGAAGTTCAGGTATAGCAAGCGGCTTTCTTTTTAGCAGCTGGACAGTCTTTAAGCAACATGTATATAGACCAACATTACGAAATACAAACAAAAACAAAAGCGGTTTCCAAGATATTACAGCGAGCTGGTCAAGCTGCACGATTTCCTAAGCAGCACCTGCGACGACGTCTTGATACCTGCTTTACCGCCCTGTCCATCGCCCAGATTCGACAAAGAAGGCCGGCTGGTGGGTCGACAATGGTGGTTCACTGTTCGATTGCCTGGAGAAAAACCGGTCATTGTAGGTGATACAGGCTCGGTGGAGAACAAGATACAGCTGTGGTTTGATAGAATAGTGGAACATGATAGAACGAAAATGAGCGAAGGATTGCGAGCATTTGTTGAAAGCGAAGTCGGGGTAGGTAAGAAGACATGGAGGCTTTTTGTGCGGCACAAGAGCAAAGTGGGATGGTCATTCATGTGAGCCGCTCTGTAGTTTCGACCCTCCATTGTGCCTCAGCAGCACTCGCAGCAGAGAACCAAAGCACCAAAATACATCATTGTCCACGTATCGCCGGATGATATGGAGCCAGAATTCAAACACTGCCTGCAAGAGCTGGATACATTCTCGCAGAATCTGCACCATGCATCGACGAGATTAGATAAGCTCGTACAGGAACAGCACTGTAACTATTTTCATGCATCATGACAACATGGGCATATAGACTCATCCTGCGTACGTAGCAATGGCCCGTTCCTGGATCAACATGTCTTCTTCGTGGGTGTCTTATGGCGGCATCGAGAGAAACCCCAACTTGTTCATGTAAGATCCCTCTCGGCTGCAATGACAGCCCTTCTATTACTGACCTATATACAGCCTGTATAAAACCATCGCCAAAGGACACCAGCAATTAGCTGATCTGGAGAGATCCCGAGCATCTGCAGTAAATGAAACACTCTCAGACGAAGTGGCCTATGAACTGAAGAATTGCGAATCAACACAGGTATAAACAGTGCTAGACAATTATAGAGTGTGTGTGTGTGTCTGATTGCCAGTGTTCTTCTTAGAATGCCATGCAAAGAAGACTGGATGCATTATCTGATTACTTATCGAGCAGAAAGCACACCGAGTCCAGCTTGCGAGGCGTGGAAAGACTAAAATCATCAATCAGCATTGACCGAGATCAAGCAAGTGAGGCGATCGCCATATTAGAGGATGCACGCATTCGTGAACGAAACAATTTACAACGATTTGAACGTATTGATACCAACTTGAGGCAAGATATTGAGAACCACTACAAGCCAAATACAACTCAAGACATGTTGCGCACCATCAAGGAATATGCTAAAAGCCAACTTTACTTGGAAAAGAAGAAGCTGGCAGTGTTGAACGAGATCATGATCAAACAAGATGACGTCCTAATAAATTAAAATACCGTGTTTGTTACCAAGCATTATTGATGTTTAGTAATCTGCACTGTTGGATTAAATTCACCCGCGTCTTGTTTTTCCTTTTCTCTTCTTCTTCTTCTTCTTCTTCTTTACGTTTATTTATATCAAAGAAAAATGAGCGAACAACAAACATTTCAAAAGGGTGTTGCTGCACCCAAGGTCAAGTTGGACGGTACTGGTCTTCGTATTGCCATTGTTCATACACGATGGAACTTTGCTCTGGTCGATCAACTCTACAAGAAGGTCTATGATACTTTGATTGAAAAGTATAATGTCAAGCCCGAGAATGTCTATACCGTAAGTAATATATAGTGTGTGTGTGTGTGTGTGTGTGTGTGTGTGTGTGTGTGTGAGAGAGAGAGAGCGATAGTGTGTATGTGTGTGGAATCTACGGGATGTTTTGCGTACGGTAGAAAGGAGGACCTGTCAATTAACTCGTTAATTGCTAGGACACTGTTTCCGGTGCTTATGAGTTACCTATGGCTGCCAAGCAACTCATTGAACTCTCTCAAACTCAAGCATCTGCTACTGCTAATGATTTGTTGGGTTCTCCTGCTTTAGGCGGTGCTGCTCAAAAGGCTGATCGCAAGACTGGTCCATTCGATGCTGTCATTTGTATTGGTTTGGTTATCAAGGGTGGAACTGCTCATTTTGAATACATTTGTGATGCTGTCACTCATGGCATCATGAAGGTTCAATTGGATACTGGTGTGCCTGTCATGTTTGGCGTCTTGACCTGTTATAATGATGAACAAGCTATCGCTAGGTCTACTACTGAGGATGGTTTCCATCATGCTGAGGAATGGGCTGCCGCTGCTGTTGAATCTGGTTTGAGAAAATATCAAAAGTTGTAAATCAATCTTTCATGCGCTTTGTAATATAATAAAAAAAAATCAAAAAGAGAAGAGTGCCTTGTCTGATCCATGGGTGATGTTTGGGCTTGAAATGATTCCGCAAAGACAACATTCAAATGGTAGCCAGAGTGTATCGAGCTGCAACCAACATTGCCGTTTTAACTGGCACTACATTTGCGTCTATTCAATACTCGCAAAACCCGGAAATTTAGTAGATTATTAAAACGATACAGCCCAAGCACTTCTAATTAGACTTCATTGTTCATCAGATATACCCAATCCCTGTCAATGCGGCTCAGAAAGCCGTTGCAGAACATCTCACCGTAGCTGTCATCTGAACCCAAGAAACGTGCCTAATAACGAGGAGAGACCCTTAACATATATACCCAAATGCCACATTTCAAAATGCAGCAACATGCAATTGGAACCTACAGGGTGACACTGGCAGAGATTGAGCATAGCGAGAGCCATTATGCGTCTATAAAGTGTCATTTACTATACAAAAGATGGATTCCAGGGCAAAAATCAGTCTGAGCTGGGATTGAATTTCAGAGATTTATTATTCCACTGGTCCTCCAGATGGTTCTTCTGGACATCACCTTTCTTTCGTCTAAAGAACTCTTTAGTACGCTGGTCTGGTCAACCCAAGTGTTGTTCTGGAGTTTGGTTATGATCCCTCGTTTAAGGTTTTGGCCCTCGTCCCTTATCCATAGTTCAGCCGTCAAGTAGATGTAGACATTTTGGAATGGTGTCCATTGCTTGAGGTTCTGTAATGTCTTTGGTTGCGCGTTG
>JAXQGS010000974.1:0-12850 GCA_037040325.1 Mucor sp. M7501 | reverse complement strand
AGGGTCTCAACCGTGCACCTAACGCTAGAGGGTGTAGTAAGGCATTTTCTGGCACCCAAAGGTGGGTTAACTCATCTCCTGGTACGATAGTTCTATATTAGGCTATCTACTAGTATTTGAACCCCCGCCTAAAGAAAAACAGAGGGAAACCCTCGCATTTTTTTTCTAGGATTTATGTGTGTGTCGAGCCCATTCTAGCGATCGGATTGGCTCAAAGACTGGACAGCAAGTGAGACAAACCATTGTAAATAGTGCAACAAAACTAGCTTGATAATTGTATAAAAATAATCAGAGCAATAATAAAACCCAATAGCAATCAACTGTATCTTATTTGTGTATGAAATAAACTGAATATCCTCGATTGGACTAAAGAAAGAAACGTATTTATATACGTTTGAATTGGAGTTGTTGCAAAAATATTAGTCATGATGATAGGTAGTAGTAATGCATGCTGCTATTGCGATATCTGACGGATATTGTTGATATTGATTTTAACTAGCAACCCATGCAGGAATACTGGTTATAAGGATTAATTTGAAGAACGCCCTTGACTGGCTTGGTTGAGCCATCATTGTCATAGCATCATCATTGAATGTTACCTTGACAGCTTTAAGGCGAGGTATTTTTTATTGCAATTTTATTACCTTCTTTGTCTGGTACACCGTACAACGAGATTTAACTATAATCTGTGAATGAATGTCTGGTATGTGCTGGAATTGTTCTATCGAAACCTCAAACTTCTAGTCATCACCAGTGTAGTAGTAGTTTGCCGTAAAAGAGAAAAGAAAGGCCTGGATGCGTTTTTTGGGCCCTCAAGAGTACACAGCACTCTCGTAGAGCAATTGGATTGGATTATCTTAGGCTTTATATGGACTTTAGGAACTTCGCGCGATAATTCAGTTTTGGTTTACATTTGAGGGTTCCAATTTTGTTTTTCACAAAGTGATTCTGAGGTAGTAGTAGCAAATGCCTTCAGTGAGAGTTAAACACTCGGCCAGGCAATTAAGTAAATGCTACAGCTCATTATGAAATCTTATGAAAGCAATGTTATGGCAAATTGGTAATGCTATATATATAAGGTATTTTCTTACCCAAGAGTCGCTTCTCTTACTAACGAGGAGAAAATGAAGAAGCCCCAGTGGTGTAAGCGAGAGTGTTTATTGGTTGTACGGATACATTATATTTTGACGCCAGATCTACCACCACCTGTACGAACGTCCTGCATTGTCAAATATAAAGTTCAGGCACCAAATGTGCATGATTGGAATGAGGAAATTGCATTTCTCCTGATAGTGTCATGGTAAGGATATGGCATCCTTCAAGCGGCTAGTTTATGCTGAGACACGACAAACAAGCCACTGGATGGATACCTGATTGGGGGAAATGGGATGCTGGAGCGTATTACTGCTAAGCTGCTGCAAGATGAATCATGTTTGTTTGTGTCTACTCGAGTTTAAAGTTATTTTATGGGGTACATGCAATAATAATGAAAGCATATCACTTGAAATAAGCAGGAAACTCCTGATTTTGATTTGAAAAAAGAGAACCAATCAAGTAACATGTAACGTTTGGTTTCTTTACTTTTTGGCCATTCCATTCAACATGTTGAACGTTGTTGCTCAACCATTCCCGCCTGCATGCAAGTCGTTTATAAGGACCTAGTTTTCGCTTGTTTCTCTTTTTCTCTCTCTTTCTCTTATTTTGCTCTTTTTTGCTCTCTCTCCGTCTGTCATGCTAGCCTCTGATTCACTGACAGACAACAATGACATCGATGTGCATGCACCTGCACAAACATACTACACCACTGGAAACAATGCCGGTAGCAACATCAATCGGTTGCGCACGCTTTCTGTAAGTTGTTGATTGCAGCTACCCCCAGCTTGCGCTAACCCGCTTATTTCAGGGGCGCCATGAAATATCCAAGCATTCCATGGCTGGCAGTGACAACATGCCGCCTCAACGAAAGCGCAGAGCATCGCATGGTATGTTTGGCACATTCTGGACAGACAACAAGTCATGGTAACCTTTGTTTTATAGACGACAAGAACAAGGCACGGAAATTTTTGCTAGATGTCAAGGAGACACAGCGCATCTTGGTGGAACAAGAAGACACAGATGGCGATTTCCAGATTACCGTCAATGACTTGGGTCCAAAGTCGCTTCTCGTGGGCAGCGCTGACTCGGGCGGCTACCGCAAGATTGAGATCCGTGGCACCTACATGCTATCCAACCTGCTGCAAGAACTGGCGCTTGCCGAAGACTATGGCCGCAAGCACATTGTGCTGGACGAAGCTCGTCTCAGCGAGAATCCCGTGGACCGACTGTCTCGCATGATTCGCCATAACTTTTGGGACGGGCTCACCCGTCGTATCGATGCCGAGGGGCTTGAACGCATCTGTTTAGATCCTAAAAATAGGTCTGCCAACCATAGCCCTCGCATCTATATTCCTTTTGACGAGGATGAGGTATTCGACTACTACCAAAATGTTGCCAACACCAAGAAACATCTGGGCCTGGAAGTGGAAAGACTGCCTCAAGACATCACGCCCGAGTACGTTCAGAGCATCAACAACAGACCTGGCATTCTGGCACTGGCTCTCAAGAAGGTCGAGGACTTGGAGACCGGCGAGGCTACCTTTAGCGGTGTTCCGTTTGTCGTGCCTGGAGGTCGATTCAACGAAATGTACGGCTGGGACTCCTATTTTGAAGCATTGGGCTTGTTGATTGATCACCGCGTGGATTTGGCGCAAGGCATGGTTGAGAACTTTGCTTACGAAATCAAGCACTACGGGAAAATCTTGAACGCCAATCGCTCCTACTATCTGACCAGATCACAGCCCCCATTTTTGACAGACATGGCGCGACAAGTCTATTTAAGATTATCTGGGTGCGACAATGACAAAAAGGCGTGGTTACGCTCTGTGTTACAAGCTGCCATGAAGGAGTATCACACGGTGTGGATGGCTGAACCTCGTTTGGACCCCAAGACACAGTTGTCACGTTTCCGACCCGATGGCAAAGGCATCCCACCTGAAACAGAGGCTTCTCACTTCGACCATGTCATCCAGCCCTATGCCACAAAAGCCAACCTGAGCATCAGCGGCTACATGGAAGCCTACAACAATGGTGCCATCAAGGAGCCTGCATTGGACGAGTACTTTCTGCATGACCGAGCTGTTCGCGAGTCAGGCCACGACACCACCTACCGCTACGAGGGAAGATGCGCTAACCTCGCTACCATTGATCTGAATGCACTCTTGTACAAGTATGAAACAGACATTGCAGACATGATGACAGACTATTTGGACGGTGACCTCACTGACTACGATGGTGTCATACAAGAAGCTTCCGTGTGGAGGCATCGTGCCCAGCTGAGAAGAGATCGCATTGATCATTACCTGTGGAATGAGGAGCAGGGCATGTACTTTGATTACGACACCAAAACAGAACAGCAAAGCACATACGAAACAGTGACAACCTTCTGGGCCATGTGGGCTCAATGTGCAAGTCAGGAACAGGCAGAGAAAATGGCTCGTCATGCGCTTCCCAAGTTTGAAGTGATGGGTGGTCTCGTCTCTGGCACAGTTGAGTCAAGAGGCGCTATCAGCTTGGATCGCCCTAACCGCCAATGGGATTTCCCTTTTGGCTGGAGTCCTCATCAGATCCTCGCCTGGCGTGGGTTTGAGAACTATGGCATGACTGATATTCAACAGAGGCTAGTCTATCGCTGGCTGTATATGTAAGTATGATCCTTTGTGTATACATGTTTACAACAAGAGACTCATCTGTTTGTAGCATCACAAAATCATTTGTTGATTTCAACGGTGTTGTGCCTGAAAAGTATGACGTTGTAAGTTTGACGCACAAGGTGCAAGTGGAATACGGCAATGTGGGTGTGGACTTCAAGTATGTTCCTCGCGAAGGGTTTGGCTGGATGAATGCGTCCTATCAGATTGGCTTGAGCATCATTCCAAAGCAGATGCGTCGTGCACTTGGTACATGTACGAGTCCAGATGTCTTTTTCGAGAGAACTGCTGCCGCTACAAAGAGACTGCAAGTGGTTGAAACAGCCAAAGCCATTACTCAGAACGGCCAAACTACAGCTGCGATTACTGTTATTGTTCCACCAGAATCATCGGTTATGATCAACAGTGGATTCAAGAGAAAGGCCCCTTCTTTGTCACCTGATACGAGTCAGCACGATCTTGCATCATATGCTAAGGATCAAGATGATGATCACAATATGGATAGCGCACTTACTACACCGGAAGATGAGTCTAATTTTTACGTCTAAGCACGAATAAAAAGCGATTGTATCAGATAAGCACAAGACTCGTTTGATTTAGTGTGTTTGAGAGTGGAGGGGTGGATAGGCAAATGTTTATACACACATTGCGATGAAATGTGAGCAAACCCAGTACAAAGGGAATTACGTACATTTAGTGTTTTTGCACGGACATTGCTTCCGTGCATAATTCATGCATTTCCCATGGTAGAAAAAGGATTTCTCAGGTCCATAGTGACACATAGCCAGACACAAAGAGATAAGAAACTCTGTTAGGTAACTGTCAGAATGATTTGGTTAGATTCTATAGGACACGCTCGTTCCTGGATGTGCCTAAAAGCGTGAGTATGTAGTATCGCTTAATGGCTCATTACCGTCCATGTAGCACAAAGCATATGAATGCCCTCTCTGCTACTCCTCCTTTTCTTCCCCCTCACGATCTAGCAGCTGTATGTTGTCAATTTAAGCGTAAATGCAATATTAAGGAGTATTGGTTCAAAGCGTACTGTATCTCCCTGTTTCATTGTGGTTTTTTGGTGATTCTTATCAAATGTCTATCAAAGAAAAGGAGAGCACATTGTTGAATTACTCTATTTGTGATAGTTTACATCTAATTTAGGCAACTTAGCATCACTTTTTAGATATTTTAGACCCTTTAAAGAAAAAAACTTATAATTATACTTGAAGATTCACCCCCTTACATGACAATCGAAAGAAAGGATTTCATTGCAGTCCAAAGGATGACATGTTTTGTCTGTGTATAAGGGATTTTTTGGTATATTTTAATAGTGATAGTAATAGTGATAGTAGTAGTAATAATAGTTCTTCTTTTGATGGGTTGCTGGATGCTTTGTGTGCATGTGCGTGGTTATAGTATATATATAAAAGTGTGTGTATGTATATGTACAAGGTGTATTTAACATTTGGTTGTGGAATCATACTTTTCCGTCATTTGTTGTTCTGTTGATAGGATTAAATTAGATGAGCAATTAGTGTGGCTAGTCGTATAGCGAATCATGGGTTTGAACTCTTGTTTTTTGTAACAATCCTCGCTGTTTCTCTTCATCTGATGTTCTCTGATCCAGTGCAAAAGTAATTGATCTCCATATTGCTGAAGCTCCTCCACTTGCACATTCAGTTTAAAGTTGTTTAGTTTGAGAAATTGCAGCTCCAGAGTGTTGAGCTCAGCAACAGGTAAACCGCCGACCTATGTAATACCGCTGTTTTAGCATCTGAGGAGTGTGCTCAGCTGCACACAATTTACCTTGGCATATCTGGCGTTGGTATAGAATACATCAGAGAAGAACTTGCTAGCCACCATGATACCTGTGATGATCAATCTATGTATATTGTACGAGTCGATTCTGAGACCAGATGAATTGCGAGACATGCGATCAAAATAGACCAGCAGACTGAGGAAGCATTCATTAGCACAGGGACAGTACTTGAGGATGCGTGCGAGGTAGGATTGAATATCAATGTTGGGTATGGCTCGTGCGTAAAAGCAAGCGTATGGAGAGGCATGTCGTGAAGATGGCTGTATTCTATCATTCGTTTTGGTGATGCGTTCTAGTAAATAGGTGACAATTTTTATAGTGTCAGATGTAGGATATTGAACAAGATCATATTGCAAGGTCATAATGTAGAAAAAAAGAGGTTTATTATTATATAATACAAAAAGGGGGAGAAAAGTGAAGTACAAGAGAGGAAAAGAGGTTTTAAAGTATTAGTATCAGAATAATTTATATATATACAGGCGAGTTGAGCAACCAACCAATCGTAAACCATGATACAGTGCTACATCTAAACCTATCGAAAGATGCCTGTTTCTCCCTCAATTGACTACATTTCCATACAAGTATTACTCATTCGCTGCTCAGAGATGACACTACGATTTGTCAAGGCCTTGCTTATTGACATTACGGTGAAAAAATCGAGTTTGGACTCTTTGTGTTGCATTCAAACGACCAGTTTTGTCATTGAATAGCACCTTCCGATTGGCTGTGGAGAACAGAAATGATACATTAAGTAATCCCCTGTTTATTCAATCTATTTTTGTATTAAACCTATCCATCTCATGTATCCATTTAAGGTTTGATTGTTCATCTCTTTCAGTAATTTTAAATGCAAGAACGAATCAGATAGTGTAACATTTGGTGGATTGATGAGCTTTAATCAGCGTTTTCAATATGTGAAAGCCAAGCTGCATGTGATGCGCAAGCTCTGGATCAACCATGTATCAAGAAAGGGCGCAAAATGGTTTCAAATGTAGTGTTTGAGTCAATGCATCGTCTCAATCAGAGTATACATGGAAGATGTTGCAAGCGATAAGACGTCATGTACTGCTGATTGCCTTG
Organism: Mucor sp. M7501; assembly: GCA_037040325.1. Classification (NCBI taxonomy): domain Eukaryota; kingdom Fungi; phylum Mucoromycota; class Mucoromycetes; order Mucorales; family Mucoraceae; genus Mucor; species Mucor sp. M7501. Next base: position 6,208 of record JAXQGS010000974.1, on the reverse strand, counting down.
CTATTTCTGGCATTAGAATGGGTGCTTTATGCCAAGTTTTCATCAACAGGCTATAGGACAGATAGTTTTTTACATATTTTATTGCTTGGACTCATTGAGTCCATCGCTTTTTACTTTTTCTGCTACTTGATGGAGTGTATCCATGATAGTGGCCATAAGAAAGTAATTGATGTTGTCGCTGCTGTAGCTGGTAATAATAGCTTTCATCGTCCATCGTATTGCTAGATGCATACGATGATGGCCGGTAACCATAGAAATAATGATTGTTGCTGTCATTCATGTCAAAGCGGTGGGATGCACTGGGAATTGCTTCATTGGACTTTTGAGGTACGTGGGCATAGTCATAGGGCTCGTTTGATTTACTCGATGATGGTACATGGCGGAATGACGCAGTATTTGTTGAGTAAGAGTTGTTGGGCGTGTGCATGCCATAGTAGTAATCAGTACCATAGGTTGGATACCAGTAGCTGGGTGGATTATGTTGTTCATTGAAGCTTTGAGAATAATAATGGTGAGCATCCGCCTTGGATGATGGTGATGGCTCCCATTGTTCATTGTGCGTGTATTGTGGAGCACTGCTACCACCCAGGAATGAAGAATCATAGGAGCGAGATATTATCAGGTACTCCAATTGCTGCTGAGCATCCAGCATGTGTCTCTCGTGTTTTTTGTGCTTCTTTTCCATTCTCTTGATCTCTGACCTGAGCTTCCGGACTTCCGCATCATAAGCATCGCTATTAAATGTTTTCCCGCTAGTAGTGTAGTTGATCTGATGATCGTCCATGGCACTAGTCGAAGAATCCTTTATGCCTATTACATATTTAGACTTTTTCTCGCAAAAGCCAAACCAACAAGTAGACAAACCTTCACATTGCGTCTTTTCAAACACGAGATCATCTTTAGCCTCTTCATCGTCGTCGTAACTATGGTAACCAGATTTCTGATCCGCAAAAGGGGTCGGTCGTCGTTTGATGGATGGATGACCACCCTTATTGAGTGGAATGTTTTTTGGAGAAGATGTGCTATGCCACGTGAGAGGGTGAGTTGTTTCTCGTGGGTAATAGTTGGTGGCTGTCTCATCCTGTTCATAGTCTCTCTGAATTGGCATGTAATAGTGCGCAGTATCGGACAGAGGTTGAGGAGATGGTGGTGGTTGAATGTTGTGTGTCATTTGTTGTTGTTTGTTTTTGTGGTTGGAATTTAGTTTATGATTTTGCTGCGGCTTTACATCAGTTGTGGTGGATGACGGTGTTGGAGGTCTTGAATTGGAAAACATGTCTTCTGCCCCTCCTATTACTACTTCTGGAGGAGTTTCATCTTCAGGGCTATCGCATGGCTCGAATGGATAAGCGAGATCATAAAACGAAGATGTGATGAGTAAAGGAGCTCTCTGAGCAGCGCTAAATGCATTTGATGGCTTTGCAGTAGTTGCTGTCGTAGGTAGCGAGGAGTAGCCTGTAGCCGCTGCAGACGCAGACGAGATATGATGGTATGAATATTGCTGATGTTGTGGCGGTATCATGGATTCAGTAGCTGATCTATTGAGAAATTCAGAAAGTACTTGTCTTGTGGGTGTGGAGTTGCTTCTTTTCCTGGGTAAATTGAACCATCTTCCAAAGCTGCTCATTCTTGCTACTGTCAATAAGGTATCGGTTGAAACTGGAAAAAGAGGGAAATCCCTCTGTTGCATGTATTTATAAGCTATGGTTTGTTTACTAACCATGTGACCCCTTAAAACGAGGCAAAAAACAATGGATTCCCGGTATTGATCATCAAAAGTGCCACCATTATTATTCGTATCTGCTATTGCTCTTGTATAAGGAGTATTCACTATAGAAATGAGCATCATTACTCGCAAGAGATACCAACACGAGAGTACAGCATTGAACAAGTGTCAGTGATACAGGCTATTCCATGCATACATCAGCCCGCCATTCAAGTAGCACACCAAGATGCCAATTACAGCATTTTTTACGACAACGACTCTTTTTTGATGTTTTGATCATGCTTCACCACTTTTATCGATTACTGTTCCATTTCCAGAAGCAGTATTATTGCTAGTAGAATAATCCACATGAAAGTTGTACTGTGTATCAAATATTAAGTTACTTTATTATTAGACTATACATAGGATTAAGGATTAAGGATAACGGTAAGGATTAGTGCTATTGCTCTTTTTCTTTTTGGTGCCAATGAGTTCGGATGTAGACGGCAGCATCAGATCGATTTGAATTGGATCAAAAGAGAAATCAAAGTTCCAGCTTTTGATGGATTTAACAGGTTTTAATTCCTGAGGTTGATGATGTTGCAGATCGTCAGCAATAGCAACACTTTTCCTGAATCCTCGTTCTCCCTGCTTGTGCTGTTTTTGCGTATAATGCAGCTCATTTGTCTCTCCCTCATTGGCAACAGTTACTTCTTCAGGCTCTGCTGTCGTCACGATTGCCTCCTTTTTCATAGTTGTGGTCATAGTGGTTGATTGCATGTCTTTCACAACAGGGTCACTGTGCTTGTAGTCTTCACAGTTGACTTGAACTTTGACATCTTGGTATGGGTGAACTGGGGCTTGCATGACAAACAAATCACCAATAGCAAAGTGGTTAAGTTCTGATAGAGCGTAGATGGATACAATCAAGGTCATGAGCCACACGATGATGGTGATAAACCCTAAGCAGGTGTTAGTCAACTATACAGATGCTACATGCACGTTTAAATCAACAAATGTACAGGTTTGATGGTGCCCATACACAGCTATGCTGCATGTATGGTACGCAATTGTTTATGCCTGTATATTCATAGTGCTTACTGATGATAATTTACCTACTACGATCATTGCATTAGCCAAACCACATGCTTTCGAGCTTAATTTGCTACTCGCGTATCGATCAAAACTAATCTTGGTGGTCAGTGTCGATACATTGAGTCTTTTGCACGACGAAAATTCTACATGGAGTCTGTCAGAAATGATTTACAATTGCGATGACATGCCTATTACAAGTACCATTAAAACGGGCAACAGTAACACCTGAGGCAGTAGACCAAAGGGCAATGACAACCAAGGTGAGCACAATTTCAAATGCCAGTAATCGCTTTGACAGATCAAGCGGACGATCGCCCAACAGACGAAGAAATGTATGAAGGTACATTATCAAGAGAAAGGAAGAAGCCAACAATGAAATGGCGCCCATGATTAAAAGTGTGTATTCCTGAGGTCCAGATTCTGATGCTATGATCAAGCCTTGATTTGAGCTGCTGGCTGCATTCAAGGCGAGCGCATTTAGTATAATGATGGTAATACTGAGCCACTGTATGACAAACAGGAAAGCCATTTGGATCATGGCTGCCCTCTTTTTTTGCATCATGGATACTAGGATAAAGGTAAAGAGTATGAAAAAGAAGGGAAAATCAAATTAGACAACGCGGGATGTATGGGCTTTATATAATCATGCACTACTGCTTGCTCCTTAAAATACAGTAAAATCTGCTATCATGATGGTATATAAAGACCATCACATGGCTATCATGACTGTAGTGAATGCTTGTGAGTTTACTACGAGGCAGTGCGTCTGCTTGACGACTGACATGACACTTTTGCATGTGTGTTTTGTTTATTTCTAACAAATCAAGAGTATTTGGCGGCGCAAATCAATAGCGCTAGTTATGTCAATGCATTCTTGAGGTTAAAAGAGAGACAATATACCTGTATCTGTGGACCTGACTTGTCTACGTTGCTCTGCGTCAGTGTATCCATGGAATCAAGAATTCATATACGGGCAGTCAGAATACTTTCATTGCTACCACTCGAAATATGCAATTCACGGCGTCATTTGGATAGATTTGAGCCGCGTTTTCTCTTGTTAAAAGCCAAACTATTTCTCTGATCTAGCACTGAGGAACTGATACCTTGCTCAACTTTTTTTGGACCTCAAAAACATGGTCAAAAATTGAAAATCAAACGATCGCGTTTTTTATTCTACTAAGGTATATGCTATCAACCCTCGATCCCCTAAAACGTTGACCGCGAGACCTTTATATGTAAAATGTCGAATGAAATTAGCGAATTGCCTTCTTCATCATAAGGACAATTGATGCTTTTGAAAGCTATTAGACAGGGTATTGCGAACTAAAAAGTACCAAATCATAGCTTGGCTACTATGTGAGAGCTTGATATAAGAATACTATTTTTGTCAAAGGTTTTTATTGATTGAGTATTGAGGATATTGAGTTGATTGCCTCCAATTTGTAGCTTGTTGATGATTCCTTCTCCATTAGATTGTCTCACTACTGCAATACTAACCAAGTCTTTTGTACCTTCTATTTAGAGCTTTATATTCCTTCGGGAAGGATGTGTTGACCAAAATGTAACAGAGCCAAAATATTAATCAGATTTGTGCCAATCTGATGTGATGACCTTTTCATTTACAGGATCAATCTACATGTACAAAAAACACACTATCAGAAGCCATTTTGCCATCTAAACAAGCATACATACCTTAAAGTAGAGATAGTGCTTCTTGGGTACAAGATTATATACAAAGTAGAAGGATTGTTGGTTGGCAGAGCTCTCATTTGCATTTCCATCACCAGAGGCAGGAATAGCCGGGCCTTGAATTGTTCAAAGTGAATACATGACGCTTCTCGTGTAATAATGCATAATTTTACCTGGCATTGTTTGAATAGAGGCTTGCGAGTGATCCAATGTTGGTGTTAATTCATCAGGTTTACCAAGCTTGGATAAGATATCAGCAGCAGGAGTACCAGGCAAACCAAGATGATCCCCTAGAGCCTTTATACAATCCCATCAACAAATGTTGCTTGCATGATTAAAGCAACCCACACACATACCTTCATGACCTGATATTTCTCTCCTGAAGGAGAATCTACTCTCTCGTCATATTCACCGCCTCCAATCTTACCAGGTACATTACGAAGAGATTGGTACTTTTCAGCCAAGGTATTCACGTTTTCGTCAGACATTTTTATATAATTGAAAGAAAAAAGATAAGAAGGAGATGAGAAAAGAAAAAGGATATTTATGAAACATTTGGCTTTGCTTGGCTAAAATCTCACAACCCAAAATGACGTAAGATTGAAGATTTCTCGGCATTACACCCGCATGCCTTGTTTGTTGTTAGGGCTACTGGCATGAAGTTGCATGGCGATGGCTTTCTGTGATAGTGTGTGATCTGTCTACCATTAGATGCTGCATTTCTTATTTGGATTAGACTCTACTGATTGAAAATGCGATTCAATCAAAAGGTATAAATGGCACTTCAGATCAGTCATTTCGGCATACCACAGAATGAATTAGTGATTTCTATCAGATAATCTTCATAACACCTATCATATGTATACAGTACGAGCTGTAATACATCCACGAAAAAGTTGACCTTCGCTTCGCTACAGCGATTTTCTCGACCTTTGTTCTAATGGGGGATGCACAGCTCGCTCACACCTGCACCGGGCTTACCCAAATAATGCAATGTTGAGTCTTGCGAAATGCATCAATTCTCTTTATCTGCTGGACGATATGTGGTTTCTAACAGTAAAGGAAAACCATGCCAGAGTCGGGCGAGAGACATTCTCATTCTCACTCATTTGTCAAATAACACAATGCCAGTCAATCGATTCGATACCTGCTATAAAAACAGCTTTTTTATCGATTTTGGGTATTTGATACGTTTTTTGGGTAAATCTGTGCAGAAATTCTCTATGAATTTCGCGTTTTTCAATGGGCAAAGAGTTTAATAACGCACTGTTTCGCTAGATGATGTACTACAAACCATCAAATCAAATGTTAACAAGCGCAATGTTCAGTGAGTAGCCCTCAAATGTATTTGCCACTGTAAAATCAAGAGTTTAAATCGCTTGTATCTCACCAACGAAGCACAATATCGGCCTCAAAACATGTGCCATCGTGTTCTACGACCTGACATTAGGTTATGGATCGCTTTTCAGTGATTTTTGGGGGATAGAGTTGATCATCGATTTTTGGAAAATTTTGCCTTGTACTAGCAAGGGAAAAATTGACGATTTTGAATGATGAAGGTTTTCGCCTTGAAAATGGCATTTTCTATTATGGTGTTCCTATGCTCAAATCAATCGTAGAAAAGCATTGGAGCATGTAAAAGTGTCTTCAGATCAATTTACTATAGTGTTTGTAGACCTTTTCACCCAAAACGTATTTCGCATTTTTTGATAGTTGCTC
>JAXQGS010000973.1:0-12611 GCA_037040325.1 Mucor sp. M7501 | reverse complement strand
ATTCAATCTTGGAATAACCAATAAATATATTCAGTTCTAATTGTATTTCCTCTGTCTATATTTCGTTATTCTAAACAAGCAGAACATCTCATCGAAGCTGTCATTTGAACCCAAGAAACATGCCCAATAACGAGGAAAAACCCTTAGCATGTGTACTCAAATGCCAGATTTTAAAATACACCAGCATGCAATTGGAATCTACAGGGTGATGCCGGTAGATATTGAGCGTATCCAAGTCAATTAGACGTCTATATAGTGTCTTTTACCATACAAAAGATGGCTCAGGGCAAAAAAACAACCGCAGCGGCATTTGAATTTTAGAGCTGCTGCTGCCACTGGACCTCTGGATCAGAAAAATTGACATCTCAAAACCTTTCAGGGGCAATTACACAAGATTCTTCTACTCGAACAGCAGGTATTTCTCTAGTCCTATACATGCGAAATTGAACGAGCAATCCAATGGTATTAATCTTGAAACGATTCTTTCAGTCTGTGATGAGCAACTGTCGAAAAATGCAAAACACGTTTTTGGAGGAAACGTCTACAAACACTATAGTAAATTGATCCGAAGACACTTTTACATGCTCCAATGCGTTTCTACGATTGTTTTGAGCATAGAAACACCTTAGTAGAAAACTTCATTTTCGAGGTGAAAACCTCCATCATTCAAAATCATCGATTTTTCCCTTGCTAGTACAAGGCAAAATTTTCCAAAAATCGATGATCAACTCAATCCCCAAAAAGTTGCTGAAAAGTGATCTCTAACCTAATGTCAGGTCGTAGAACACGATGGTACTTGTTCTGAAACCGAGATTGCGCTTCGTTGGCGAGATACAAGCAATTCAAGCTCTTGATTTTACAGTGGTAAATACATTTGAGGGCTACTCACTGAACATTGCGCCTATTAACATCTGGTTTGATGGTCTGTAGTGTGTTATTTAGCGAAACAGTGCATTATGCGCACAAAAAAGATATGCAATAAGCTTGAATTGAGTTTGGCATTGCCTCAATTTCAGATTGCTGTACAAATATTCAGATTGAGCTTGCTCTTTTGAGACACATACACCAGCAGAGGTGAGAGATTTGCTGATCAGAAACGATGCGATTGCAAAGGAGTTCAGGACTCACAATTCAGCATTGAGCTTCACCTCCAAGTACAGTATCGAATTGATACCCCAATCTGAACCGATTGGTTGACGTTGTGTCATTTGGCGGATAAGAAAAGGTTGACTTTTTCGCCATAGTTATGGGGTGGATTAAAGCTCGTACATGATAGGAAAGTTACGGTAAATAGCAGTGCTAATATCTAGGGTTTGTGATCTGTCATGTAAGCATTTGGTCGATTCTTTAGTATCAACTGAGTGCCTTTACGTTTTAGGTGATTCTTTGCGCTTGCATGGCTTCGGTAAAAGCCACGCGCTGCCAGTCGTATTGGTCCATCTCATCAAAGTGATCTAAGGTCCACCCAATATTCTATCCATTTAGACTTTTTGGCTTGCCACCACTCTGCGAGAACATCTGAGAAGCAACTATAGACCTAACTCTTCTCAAGTGAACCACGCACGTCTGTATTAATCGATACAACTCATACATGGACAGACAGTATACCTCCATCGATTTCTACCACTAAAAATGATGTTAATCCGAGGTCTTTATGCATTTGAGTAGTAACTTCTAGTGCTACGAGCCATCTTACTCCTGAAATCATTGTGGTGAGACCTTCATATGAAGTATTTTGATGTTTTGGCAGAGAACCTCATTTCATATTTCAGTCATTGTTTCATGAGTTTGCTTATAATTAGCACTGATTAGCCTACTTGTATATCTTTCAAAGAAACAAATACATGCTCTGTCAACCTTGATCTAAGAAACAAGCTGCATTCTATCCATGTGATCCTCCTCCCCCCGCCAAATGAAATGCGCCGACATACCGATATCCAATGGTATAGCTACTGTTATACAAATGCTACTGCATATTGTATAACCTTTCTGATATGCAACCTTACTTTTCATCATGACAAAAGAAAGGCTGATTTCTAGTCATTCAGAAAACAATGCGCAGTATCCACGAGTATATGTATAATGAGGGAGTTGAATGGCGCAACAGATTTCTTCTGGTTTGCATGTTACACCAATTCGACAAGCTAATGATCACATTCATTGTTGTTATTGCTACTGTGTGTCATTGGTATATAGAAAGAGAGAAGAAATTCGCAAGCAGCATGAACAAAATACACGGGGATATACAAATAAATGTGTTGCTCAAGCACATGTGTTGAATGTATACTAGACTTCATGAACATTGAAACTATCGCTTACACAGAGCCATGAGAACATATCTTTTTGGTCCCCCTTATTTAGGTTTGCCCAGGATCAATTTCAATGTGCTATTTTGTCACCCCCCTTTTTTCTTCCTGTCTGTTTCCTTTTTATTTAACGAGCCTTTTTCTCTTTTTGATTATTACTCTCTCTCTCTTTTCTTCTCTTCTTCCCAAAACAAGTATAAACACGGACTCTATCTAAAATAAGCTATTACTGTAAATGACCTTTTTTATTCTCTTACTACATTACCATATTTAATCAAATTTTGATTTCTCTTGATTTGAATAGATCTATAATGCAATCTACTGGTTACTATCAAACACCAAATCAGCAGCAGCAAGCCTATATGGTACAACAGCAACAGCAGCAGCAGCAGCAACAACAACAGCATCAACAGCAACAGCAGACATCGCCATTACCAACGAGACAAATGCCAAGACAGCAAGCACAACCACAGTTAATCATGGATAATGGTCAGGATGGTTTGGATGATGAGGATGAGGATGAAGGCGAAAAGAAACCCCAAAGAAGATCAGGGCGTCGCAAGATTAAGATTGAGTATATCGAGGACAAGACCAGACGCCATATTACATTTTCGAAAAGAAAGGCGGGCATCATGAAGAAGGTAAGAAGAGGTATACAGTGTGTCTTGCTCCCCGCGTTTGATGCTGACTCGAGTGAAAAAAAGGCATACGAATTGAGCACATTGACTGGTACCCAGGTGTTATTGCTTGTTGTGTCTGAAACAGGTTTGGTGTATACATTTACTACACCCAAATTGCAGCCACTAGTGACCAAACCAGAAGGCAAGAATTTGATTCAATCCTGTTTAAACGCTCCCGATGCTTCAATGGAGAATGGATCTCTGAATGCATCGCCTTCTATGGTAAGTTTAAGAGTTTCGGAGTAGTAGGTGTTGTGTGCAAGAAACTCACACACTTTTTTCATGTCTTTGGTTGCATGTGTAGGGCACTGCAAATTTATATGGGGACAATCGTCAAAAATGATCTGTCAATCTTTTGACCAAAAAGATGATACGAGAGCTTTATCATGTCTATACATTATCACTATAATTTATACTTTTTCATTGTTTCATTCCTTCTAGTCCTCTCTTGATCTCTCCCCCCCCCCTTCCCTTCTTTTTTTTTTCTTTGTCCTGTCTCATTTTGCTCTACTATGAATTATACTCTTTCTACTATATATTATCTACAAAATAAAATCGCAATATAAATGGAGAAGGTATCAATGGGTTCACGTTGTACGAACAATTAATTAAAAATGAGGAGTTTTGCGAGGTTGATTTTATGATGATGATAGAGATGGAGAGAGACCTCGACCCTCCAGACAAGATGTGGGGAGGAACAGTAGTGCGAGATTACGCCGTATAAAAATAGGCCCCTTTTATTTTTTTTCTAGATGCACTTGTTGTCAAATGTATAAATGGTATATAGTAGGTTTCGTGATTGTTGATCAGTCCGTCGGAAACTTTGCTACCTATATAAAGGAATTACATGTTGTGTTTTACAAATGTCTTTTAGAAAGGAATTGAGCTATTTGTTGCATATCTTGATCTGATCTCAAGGTCAACTCAATTTGTTGATTTGGTAACATGGCAACATGAACAAGCACACGGCTGCTGCTGCTGCTGCTGCTATCATCCACTGCGATAAACTCTTGTCCAATGACCTGAATGATGCGTATCTGCCATGATTTGCTCAATTTCCTGGCCAATTTATCGCAGCGAGAAACCGAGCATTCAAACTTTCGCTTTTCTTGCACTGCATATTGCACCCATAACCGCCCAAAGTCCTCTGTTGACAGTTGATTGCTGTCTTCATCGTCGTCGTCTTGCAACTCCAGATCGATCAAACTCGAGACAAGGTCAGTCTAGATAGTAGCATTTGTGATCAGACATTGTATACACATTTGATTCTCGTACCATGGGCCCTCCCCCCTTTCATTACCTCTTTATAATAGGAAGACACTGGTGGGAGTAGATATGTTAGTCTTACAAGCGTGGTACAAGCAGAGTGGTTTTACCTATAGGGGAAGAGGCGCTAGTCGAGACCTTTGCTTTTAGCTATTTTTAGATGTTGCAAGTTATTATACATGAACAACAAGTTTTTTCATGGTCAAATGATTTCTTACATGAATTGAATCATTGCTTGTACTCGATGATGGCGGATGATGGCTTCCAGTCTTTCGAGGTGCATCTTTTTGCGAGTGATGAGATGAATGAGTCTTTTTTTTTGCCAGCACATGTCTTGAAAACTTACATTTATCATCCTGCTTGGTGGTGCCAGTGTTGTATTTTCCAATGGTTTTTGGTCGATTGGGATTCGCAGATAGCTGATGATTCAAATTTTAGTGTGAGTCGCTTTCATCCAGGTGTGTCACTCTTACTTCTAAAAGAGACGGTGGCAGTGGTGTCGCAATTTCCTGAAACTCTTTTTCGAAACTAGCGTCAGCAATGACATCCAATAGCTCTCTTGCAATCTAATAATGTGTATACGTGAACCATCAGCACTCATGTGCACACAAAAAGGCCTAAAATAGCACACGCACCTCTTGTTTCTCAGGTACAGGTGACCTCTTGTACTCCTTCAAAATGGCCTCTATTCCTGATAACCACTTTTTGCTACGCATGATGCATCGTTTGATGGCCTGCAAGCCACACGTCTGGAGGTCTTGGTCTATTGTTTTCTTGTTGAGAATTTCAAATTTTATACAGCTATACATGCTTGGTTACCTTGTACAAGCTGAATCCATCTTTGCAGTTGGAGCATCATGTCCACATCAGTGTATTTACCAGACAAGTAGCCAATATCACCGAGTATCTACAAAGCACTAAGTACATCCAGGACTGAGTGTGGAATCACATTTACTACTGCTTACCCATATCACAAGCTGCACTAGCAATGGCGAGTATCTATCCTCAGAATTGGCCTTTTTCAGCAAATCATACGACGCATTGACGGCGGTTTCTCTTGTGCTGCTTTCATCCACGTTCTCCATCAAGGCTACACACACACACACACACACACACACAGATACAATGTCAGTGCTGCAGACACCCATCTCCAACCGTGTTATACTCTACCATTTCTCAATAAGCTGCATTTGGAATCCATGTAATCATCATCCAAATTCTTTCTCGATTCAGCTAAAGCGTTCAGCATGGTCTCCATAAACCAGGCATTGTGTTCTGTATGGTACTCAATGATGCGATTGATGAGCCAATAAGCAATCGTTGTGTTGCTTTGCTTGTTGTCGTAGTTGCGAGACATGGCTTCGATTAAATGAGGTGCAATATTTTCGAGAACGTGCTGATCGAGAATGGTGTCCATGTTCTCTATCGATTGTGTGATGATGGTGTGGTCGTCGCAGGATGATTCAACAATGCTTGCTAATAGTGTGCCGTCCAGCCAGCTCTTTTTCCAGAAGCTTTCATCGATGAATGACATCCCCAGTAAGCCTAGATACTTCAAATTGTGATTTGATGAGCCTAAAAATGGCACCAGCACCTGAAATGGGTTTTGGTCAGGCACGGATAATGTGCCTAACAACAGTGAATCCAACGATGCAAGTAGCTTGACGCACTCCAACACAATGGCTGGAAATGACACGTTAGACCGAGATCTATAGCATGTGCACCCACATACTCCAATACATACCAAATGCTGCATCCACCTTTTTTTCCACACTCTGAAGACAATCTGTGATAATGTCGTAAAAGTCTCTGGGTAATCTACACGAGGAAATCAGTTCCAGTGGATCTCTCTCTTTCTGTATATACAAGTACCCTATATTTGCGTCTTGGTATATTCCATATATCTCCAAACACTCTAGCTGTGCCCAAGGTGCATAGACGCCGTGATACATGAATGACTTGTGGATCCTCTTTTCCATGATTTGCCTGTGTATTGCGTGGAATCTGGGAAGCAGATCTTTGAATTTTGCTGCATGCTGTAAAAGAATATTTTTCCACACGGGCAAGGCAGAAAACACAACACTTGAATCCTTGTCCTCCAGTGCTCGCCTCAATGCTGGCTCAATGCGTTCAATGTCTACGGATGATCTCTCATACAAGAAATACAGCGCAACAACTGCCTTTTTGCGCACGATTTGTCTAGGCGGCCGCATGTTTAGACATTGCGCACATGCACACTGCATCCAGATGAGGACTTACTTGGGGAATTCCATCGCCTGTATCACTGAATCCAGCACATTATCCAGCATCTCCTCATGTTCTAAATAACATATTGCGTTCAGAGCAGCGCACTTGTCGAGGTAGTTTTGGCTCTTCAAGTCTCTCTGCAATGTATTGATCAGCATGATGCCCAATTCATGATCCTGTGTCAAAAACAAGGTGCACGCAAGATAGCCTACAGTCGTATGTTGATAGGCATGTCATCCAACTCCATATCCAAATAGTTACCAACTCTCCTGTCCAGTGCCGTCTCTCCGCTCTGAGATGCCATGATGGCGTAAATGATACTGAATTCAACATCGTATCCCAGCATGTAGCAGTGCATCAGTCGTATCAGATAATCTCTCATCCGTGTCTGTCATCTGGATGATCAGTATGCCATGTTGATCCCAGTTGTTTATAGATGGGCCTTACCGAGGATATATCAGGCGATGCCATTTTAGAGGACAGTTTGGTCAATTCCATGGTGGCCAGGCTCGTTTCTTCCTAAACACTACATTGTTAATACAAGCACAGAATCAGTATTCAAATGGGGGTGGCTGTGCGTACTGTTTTGCTCTTTGCCTGAGTGATCTTGGTGACGAAATCATTGAATTCGGCACTCAAGCCAGATGCCAAGAATTCAGAGCTAAAGTAATTTTGCATACGCGACATTTTCTTGCATAAATGAGAATGGAAAAAAGATGTAGAATTACACACACACACGCACTGAGAGCCAATATACTGAAAAAGAGCGGTTTCTCAACTGATCTCTCGCACTCATGACACTGTGATTGGCCTAGAACAATGGCAGAGCTGTGCCTGAGCTCAGCCAGTCGTACCTGGTTACTGCGCTGTTGCATTTGGTTATCCTAAAGATCATGGCATTGGTGAATACGAATGCGGATAAAGAGATGGATCCCATCACTAAAGCTCAGCTACAACAACATGCCATGATCTCTTCAACAAGACCTTCTTTGGAAATGTGCTCGTTTTGGACAATTTAGCACTGCAATGACGCCAAAGCATACCAAGCTCAGTTGCACAAGGTTCTTTTCGCTCTGTGCTTTCTATACCATCATCATCGATCATATAAAGTGCTTTTGATGAAGAGTGCATCAAGCGAAAAAAAGGTTGCCAAGACATCAAATCCAGATGGCCAATGTGGAAAGTATGACCAACAGGACAACAGCGCTTATTGATTCTGCAAACATTCGCTCTGTTCTTCATCTTCTGGCACCTGCTTAGCCGTTTTTTTTTCTTGCTATTGCAGTCTAATCGGGTAACGTTACACTTGAACAAACTGCTACGTCTATAATATTGCGCTTGAGACCTTTGTTTGTATATAAATGCCTCTTCTTTTCATCAATTCTGGATTTCTATGCTTTAGACCAAACACAATGAGTGTGTTCAATGCATTGTACATAGCAAGGCTTATCCTTGTCCTTGAGCTGACAATCCAAGTCATTGTCATTACGACAGAAGCAAGTAAGTGTATCAACACTCTGTAACTTTATGCATACATGAGCGATGTATATATATATATATCTGTCATGAACGCAACAATGAGCGAATCTCTTTGACTGACAATCTATCACTCTAGTCAGCAACGCACGATATAAAAAGTTCCCAGCCACTGCGACAATGGTCGGCTATACGGGCCAGGTAATAAATTCAAAAAAGCTGCCATGATACACAAGAAGCCATTATTCACAAGGATTATTGCAGAGCCTACTCGTCATTATTGTCGCCATCATTCAGATATCAGTAGCAACACTGGTAGCAAGAAACCTGAGATACGTGCTGTACAATAGTCCCTGGAAGGTGTCTGGTGCTTGCATCATCTTTTCAGTGGCATCCATCGCCTTTAGAACCCTCACTTCATGGTTCATTCAGAATCCAAACAGCGATTACTGTAAGTAGATCTGAATCAGCCTGATAAAAGCGTCCAGAGAACTCATTGATTGACGTAGATGTGGTCACTTACAATATCACTACCATTGGCATTTTGGTGGGATTAGTGTTGTGGATGCCATTTGTTTTCTGCAAGAGCGATAAATATTATACGCCACCGAGTAGTACAGCATCAGGAACAAACATGAATGCCAGATCCAGAATTGTCACAACGAATGGATCTGGCCGAGCACCCTTATACAGACCCAACAATGAAGAGCGTGATGATGAGCTGCCTTCGTACTATGAAATGATCCCACCACCCGCTTATAAAACCAAGAGCAATGTAGCAAATGCTTCAGATGACAGTACATCACAAAACGAGAGAGATGTAACTGAAGTCAATGTTGGATCTTCAACCCAGATCAATCAGCTAGCAGCGACTACATCACAAAACAATGAGCAAGCAGCCACTGCACCTCACATCACCGAACCAGCAGCCACTGCACCTGAAATTATTGAACCAGCAGCCACTACACCTCTAATCACTGAACCAGCAGCCACTACACCCCAAATCAATGAAGCAGCGGCCACCACAACTGCCAACACCAATGCTCCTAATGCCACTGTATAGATAGGCGAAATACCATGTAAATAGTAAATTTAATATATCTTTTCCGTATGTCTTCTATACAATTTTTTTTTTTTTTTGCTATATGGCTCTGTTGACATGTGCTGGATGGATTAGGCAAAGTGTAAAAATAGCAGCCGAATCCAAAGTATTTTAGAGCATCCGCCTAAAATCTATAAATGCCGAGAGAGGTAGAGCAGTTATACACTAGGGAAAAAAACCATGAGCATGGCATCAGACCGGAATGGCATAAGCTTTCGATGATGTCCCTGGTATCTCATTTCATCATTCTGTCATCAATTTTTCTGCAAATAGCTCTCAAGGGTATATTAGGTTTGAATATGATGACAGAGCAGCTACTATATTGGAAATTCTGTCTCCTGTCATTCTCAGTTCTGTGCTCTTAACACTTTTGAATCACAACAAACATGTCCGACAGATCCATGGATTCTAGAAGAATCAATAAGGCTCAAATCATGGACAATCCAGACGTATATTTTCGCCCTGTCAATGTCACTAAATTTAAATGTACCTGCATTTAGAAAGACTCTATTGTTCAAATCATGATTTTATCCGAAAATATATCACAAAATGCTTCAAATTCAACTACACTATAAATAGATGAAAATGATGTAAAAAAAAAAAAGAAAAAAAAAAGCTGGGTAACAGACCTCTAAACATATTTGGGCTCTTCGCAGCAGTACAATAAGACATCACTTGGTAGCAATGATGACATTTGTTCTTTAGGCACATCTCATATGCACATCCAATATGTTGTCAAATAGTCAATCTTGAATGCCTTTGTCAATTTACAACAAACAAGAAACAAAAAAGCCCGCTTTTTTAGCAAGATTGATGTATCATAACGCAGATCATTTCATATAAATATAATTGCGACTAATTTAGAATCTCCTGTCATACACTAGAGCACATCTTATTGTGAGAAAGTCTCGACCACATTTTCTATAAAATTTATCTGATTTTTTAAATTCTCCCTCTCTCTCTCTCTTCTTTTTCTTCTTCTTCTTCTTCTTCAACATTCCATATTTGAAATGATCTGTCAAAACCCTGCCACTCCCACTACTCTTCCTCGACCCAAAAGACAAGACTCATTGGAGCGCAAATTCGCATTGAACGTAAGCCTTTTTCCATTAAATGATGGCGCTCATTGACTGATCAAACACACAGCTAAAGAGCAATGATATCACTAAAAGACACACAATTGCATCCTTTTATGAAAATGACTCGAGTGCTTCCAATTGCAGGTAATTAAACATCTCCTTTTCGTTACTGAGAAAGGATCCCCTTGATTTTTTTTTTTCATGTAAATTAACTGCAATTACCATTTTAAGAACCTTTTTCAAGGATTCGGGCCTCGATCAGGACGCAAACACTGGATACAATTTGGACACATTGGAGCAACAAACAAATAAATCGAGCAGAAATCACAAATACTACTGGGAAACCATTGAAAGCTACTATGTCAATCGACTGAATGCGCTCGAGAAAGACATCGAAACAGCAACACAGCAAAATTCAAAACTATCCATGGCACGTGAGGATTTAGTGCAAGAGGTTCTCAAATTACATCAAAAAGCAATGGCTCTGAATGCAAGAAACGACCAACTGAGTAGATCCATCGCTGAGAAGGAAAACCACATTAGTGCATTCATGTATGAGAGCAATCAACCTACATCATCAGTGCAACATCAGGATAATTACTGTCCCAAGGTCGGTGTCACTTTGGTAGATCAACCATTATCAACATCCATAAGCCCTCCTACACCGCCCTTACCGCCAACTGAGATTACCAGCAACGAGAGCATCCCACCTGCAGAACCAGCAGCAGCACCAACAGCAACAGAAGCACCTGTCAAGAAGGAAACTGGTATATTTCGCCAGATTAGCCTTCGTCTGTCCAGTAGGAAACGAAGACAGCAGCATCAGCAACCACAACAAGACGAATCACAGCAGAACACAAGCTCTCCACTGCAAATATCAGAGCCAATAACAGATGCTGTATCATCGTCATCATCTGATTCCATTTTACATCCTGCTGTAGTCATCTCGTCTCCCCATAGCAGCAATCGACTTTATCAGCAGGCTGATGATGACTCGACCAATTTCAAGGAGAAAAAGAGTAAGTGATCATTACCTCAATGGACACTGCTCAATGCAATGAATACTCAACCTACAACAACTAGATTTAATATTCGGTAATGATTTGGTTCAACAAGCAAGGTCTGAGAACTCGGTTATTCCTTCAGTCGTGCTCAAGTGTGTTCGAGAAGTGGAAGCAAGAGGGCTCTCTGTTGAAGGCATCTATAGAAAATCGGGTACACTTGGCCAGGTCAAAGAGTTGCAAGATTCATTTGACGAGAACAAGAACCCCAAGCTTTCCAAATACCAAGATATTAATGTAATTACCAGCGTATTGAAACTCTATTTCAGAGAGTTATCGACACCACTGCTCTCTGATGACTTTATTTGTAAGTAAAATCAACAATTAAACTCTTTGATAGTGATCAATTAACTCTTTTTAATACAGTACCACATTCACTCAACAGCCAAGAACGATTGAACAAGACATATGCCCTCCTTCATAATATACCAATCGAATCTTATTGCACCATCAAGTTTCTTGTGCAACATTTGAGAAGGTAATAATTTAGAAAGCTTAATTGCAACAATAAGTAGGATCCAGGCACTCAATTTCTTATTTCCAAATAGGGTGCATGAAAACCAATCTGTCAATCGTATGCCCTTGAAAAATTTAGCTGTGGTATTTGGTCCCACATTATTAAGGTGTCATCATGCCGGAAATGAAGAACAACAAATGAGAGAGATGATTGATACCGTGGAATTTATTATACAACAAAGCCATATTCTTTTTGCTGATTACTCTTGAAACAATAATAATAAAAAAATACATGCCTTTTGAAGAAATCTGTAATTTTATGAGATTGGTCGTTCCAGGAATGAATGAGCAGCAATCCAATGTAAGAATAGATTATAGTGTATTTAATCCATTGATGTAACAGTGCCTTAATTTACAATGGCACATCTACCGTAATGAACATGAGATTGATCAAGATTACCTGTTAAACGAGACGTAGTATACTGTAGTCATGAGACCGATAGCAGATTTGGCCGAGGAGCATTCTGTAAAATTAGGAGCCAATATCAGGAACGCAATGTAGTGAGCTTTCTTGATTCAGGAACCAAAATCTGGGACATCAACTCATGGCATACTCACTTCTTTTGTTACCTTTTAAATTATTTAGAAGATTCACATGTCATTTCTCTCATTCTATCGCTTCAACTTGAGAGCATAGTATCTAAATAGGTCATGAATGCTATCTGTTTGCTTATATGAACGCCTGTGGCATGCATCTGCTTTTTTAGTTTCCGCCTGGTTTACACAGTGCAGTCGGCTGTTTTACGCGCCTGTGACTATTTTCAACCTCAGCGCAGTTCCAGCTGATATTCCCCCGTTTCCGTATTCATTTTGTATTGATTTTGCAATGCTTTTACTCAAAAAACGATAGCTCTACAGCCGCTGAAAGTGCCTGTTTT